>JAGDYQ010000108.1:2604174-2746674 GCA_021962125.1 Bulinus truncatus | reverse complement strand
CCACCAAAATATAAACATAAGAACAGATCTACTTATGTATATATGTATATATGTAATATTCTGACCCCCCTCCCCCCCCCCCGGGGGTGAACGAGATGGGGGTGATGATGAAAGAAGAAAACCCAAGGGGTGAGGGGTATTTATGTAATATTATCATCATTTTTTTGTTGGCTGGGTATGTACTGTGTTACTCACGGGGTCTATACAAAGTTTCACTCTTACGATGAAGAGATGGGTAAACAGTAGACAACGGTGGGAATGCTAGTGCTGTCGTGTAAAGTTGGCAACATGATCAGGGGAGATGAAGCGAGAGCGAGAGAACAAGATTTATTCCTTTTTGGCTGTAGTTTTTTTCCTCCTCTTGCAGAAAATAGGTCAGCGGCAAAGGCAGATGGATGGGGGTGGTGGGAGGGGGGGAGACCTCCTTACGGATAATAAAACTGTATAGTTTGAAGTATATGCATATATATGTTAGTGACATTGTCTTATGGTTATGCATTCTATATTATATCAAGGTTATAGATGCAAACGTTCAGATGACGTTTAATCTTAAATCAATATGTGTGTGCGTGTGTGAGCGTATGCGTGCGTGTGTGTGTGTGTGTAAATGGTATATAAGTTTCTCATCTGCATCGGGATGGCAACACATTTTCATGCCGAAATTGCTTAGATACAATATGCTAAACAAACACACTCGTTGCTAAACACGCGTAACCCAAGATATTCGTGAACCAAATTATGCGCAAACAAAGTTACTCATAAAACCATGTTTTTGAAACGGGTGTCTAGCTGTATTGATTCATTTACAACAATTTTTAACAATTTACTAATGCACTAATGTCGTTTATTGGCTTCAATCCATCATCTCCGACCATGTCATAATTGTATTTCAAACATTTCCTGATATCATCTACTCACCAATGTTCCATTAATGAATAACCCCTTTCACGCGTGCTATAAACAAAGAGTCCGTGTTTGTGGTGGAAGTCATTAAACCAAACCTCCTGGAATCACCCTAATGAAATCGGTGTTCCTTTTAAATTAAAGAAGGTTCAGCAATGAGCAGTGATATTATCACGTCTATGTCATTTGTCTGATGACGACACATGGAAGTACAGGAACAAGTTGTGATGTTTAAGTTTACATGGGGGGGGGGGGAGCTAGGTACGTCAGTTGGTAGGGTGTAATAGTGTATGTTTATGTATTACTTAGGTGGGAGGAGATAAAGAGGGGTAAATAGGTAGACAATTATGTGAGAATACATGTAGGTGAGTAAATATTAACAAAGATGCATGTAGGTGAGTAAATATTAACAAAGATGCATGTAGGTGAGTAAATATTAACAAAGATGCATGTAGGTGAGTAAATATTAACAAAGATGCATGTAGGTGAGTAAATATTAAAAAAAGATACATGTAGGTGGGTAAATATAAACAAAGATGCACGTAGGTGGGTGAATATTAACAAAGATGCACGTAGGTGAGTAAATATTAACAATATTAAAAAAAAAAGCAATAATACTACAACATGTTCAGCCCATTCTGATTTTTCGTTGTTTATTTTGTCTAGCTAAGAGAGTCATCTTAACACAGCCGTCAGACTTTGCTCTTCTTCTGCCTCGATTATAACAACCAGCGTCTTAATTTTACCAATCATATTTTACGAGGCTCTGTGTGATCGTTTAAAGGGGCCCTATCCCGCGCCTAGAGCCATTAATGCTGTTTAAGAAGGCCCCTGAACACGGAGAATTGTATCAATGAAAACAGCGACATTCATGACAACGTGTTACCATCGCAACGCAGATGTGAAACTGAACATACCACTAAGACGAAACATTACGCTGGCTATGCCTACCTAACTATCTGGACTCTTTTTTTTATGCAACACCTATCATAAACAGAAACTTTAGAAGACATGAAGGTAACTTACCTGTATAAGAAACATATATTTAAAAAAAAAACGCAATGACTGGAATTCACTATGACCCGAAGGAAACCGGATGTAGATGGAAACATCCGGAACCCATTACGCGAGACTTGAAAGAGGCGCCGTGGCCAACGCCTCCGAGAGTTCCCCCCGAATGTTTTGACAGGCGTTGGAATCCATGGATGTATCCATTGAGGGGGGGTCCCTTGTGGATAGGCAGGAGTGCCCCTAACCTTACGCACGCATGTGGTGGGGGTGGTGGAATGTGTAGGTTCATTTCGGGAGTTGAGACATATCCTGCTACGTCCCTGAGGGGGGGGGGGGGGGAATTGGGTCGGGACATAACGTGAGACCTCTCGAAGACGTGTTTGATTCATGTAAGACGACGAGTTATTGATGTTTCAATCGGTTTCCAATCTTCGCTAAAGAAAATATCACCAGACATTTTAAGCGATATCGCTAAACTAACTAGCTGGCTACTGCATTAATGATGTGAATTGATTGCGTGATAAAATGAAGGAAAATGGGACGGACAGCTGGTCGTGGATCTTTAAAAAAGGGAGACAATTAAGTTTTTAAAAAGGGCGCTTGAGCTGTCTCCCTTGAAAATTTTGTACAGGTAAGTGAAACTCGATGAGAGAGATTGTTAATTAACTTTTTGAATGGATTCGTACAAGCACGTTCGCATTCAAATGAAGTTATTATGAATAAATAAGTGAGATTAGATACTTTGGGGGGACGCTGTTATTTAATGAGATGCTGTTATGAAAGAAAGATTTTAATTATACAGTGATATTTTATTATATAATGATAAAACCGTCAAACTAGCATTCATGACGAAAACTTTACGCAAAAAAATATTTCTCTGAAATTGATTATCGTCTATGAAATCTCTTTTGTAGTTATTATTGTTTCGTTTTTGTTTTTAGTATTTTTTTTAATTTGTTAATTAAGATGTATACTATTCAGTGCGGAAGTGTTACGTCTACTTGATTCGAGCGCCTGTAAATAGTGCTACATCTGGTACCCAACTACATTTACACCATGCTACATATGGTACCGAACTACATTTACACCGTGCTACATCTGGTACATCTGGTACTCAACTACATTTACACCGTGCTACATCCGGTACTCAGCTACATTTACACCGTGCTACATCTGGTACTCAACTACATTTACACCGTGCTACATCTGGTACCGAACTACGTTCATACCGTGCTACATCTGGTACTCAACTACATTTACACCGTGCTACATCCGTTACTCAGCTACATTTACACCGTGCTACATCTGGTACATCTGGTACTCAACTGCATTTACACCGTGCTACATCCGGTACTCAGCTACATTTACACCGTGCTACATCTGGTACCCAACTACATTCACACCGTGCTACATCTGGTACCCAACTACATTTACACCGTGCTACATCTGGTACCCAACTACATTCACACCGTGCTACATCTGGTACCCAACTACATTTACACCGTGCTACATCCGGTACTCAGCTACATTTACGCCGCGCTGCATCCGGTACTCAACTACATTCATAAGTCGGCCAAGAAAGAGTACAGGATAAGATCTCCGCTGCCACATATAATACACGAAACCCAATAAGAAAACAAACAATACATGGGCGTTGTATGGGGGAGGGTGGGGCCTAGCATAGGAGTTAGAGTGGACATTTGGTCTGAAGGGGAGGGGGTGAGGAGGAAGTGATCTTCATTTTTATCAACAACGGCAACAAAAGAACATTTACAAAAATAAACAAACTCACCTGCAGACCAGATTTTTTTTTACTTAGTTTTAATATTTGTATCTAATAAAAAAGGATAAGAATTAGATTAGCAGAAATTGATAATGTCTGGAAAATAAATAAAAAATAAAAATATAATATATATATATACAAGCGATTTGGATTCTGCGTTGAATCGAAAGTAAAGAATTAATACAACAGTATTCCAGTTTAAAATACAATCATGAAAAAAATCGGATCTGCCCGAAACCAAAAAAAAAAATAACCTAGCCTACCGATCAAGCCTAAGGTGATATAACTCTATGCAAAGATTTTGGCTGGGTGCAGCTAGTTTTTAATAATAGTTATACAGGAAACTGGAACATGAGATGGAAGTAACAGGGGTGTGAAAAACATTACAATGGATTCGTGAAGGTCCTCTTAACAGGGAAGAAGGGGGTCCCCCAAAAGTGTCCCCTCTAGGCGGGCCGTTGTGTGTGCTCGCGAACAGCTCACGCACGCACGCAAATTACAACAGAGTCTAACAAATGTTTCGTTTCGTATGCCAGTATATCGTTATGTTGCGGGACACAAAATTGTAATTTTCTTCCAAAGTTGTACAGCCGATACATTGGGCCGCACAAAGCCTTTGAAAAAAAAAAACTATTGGCGGGAACATAAGAGAAAGAGAGAGAAAAAGAGTGAAATAGAGAGAGAGAAAAAGAGTGCAATAGAGAGAGAGAAAAAGAGAAAGAGAAAGAGAAAGAGAGAGAGAGAGAAAGAGTGAAAGAGAGAGAGAAAGAGAAAGAAAGAGAGAGAGAGAGATAAAGAGAAAGAAAGAGAGAGAGAGAGAGAGAGAGAGAGGGAGGGAGGGAGAGAAAAAGAGAGAGAGAAACAGATAGAGCGAGGCAGAAAGAAACAAAGAGGTATCACTTAAAACAACTATTTTATTTACTTTTTACTTGTATCTGCACTAAACAAAAATCTGACAATCTACTCATTTTTTTGTTTTCGAAGTTCCAATTTCTCTAATTCAGAGTTCTCCAAAATAAACTTTTTTTTTAATTTAAATTTCCTACACTTTATTCCCCCCTCCCCTCCGTATTTTCGTCTGTCCTCACCGTCTTGGCTTTAAATCTCTCAACATCGCCGTCTCAGATTCTGAAATTCCTACAAATCCGACCACCCCCGCTGGGACACATGATGTTGTAAGAAATATATTAGGATGAGGAAAAAAACGTGAAATTTCTGCCCGTCAAAAAGCACATCAGCATGGAGGGAGGGAGGGAGGGTGAGGGGGGTGGACCGTGAAAACTCTATGTAACGGGGCCTGGTGAAAGACGAGCGTGAAATTGATCCCCGGGCTGCTTGGGCAGGGGCAGATGAGGAAATGTCGAGACTTTTATTGAAAACAAAATAGTACAGTGCGTTGATGTCAGGCGGTGGATTCTTTCATGACCCGAGCCTCATAAAGGAATATTGCTATCAATAGGCGTACCTGGAATGGGGTAGGTGGGAGGGGGCTTCAATATTTTTCAGAGAGGCCCGTCCCGACTATACGCAAAACTATTATTAGAACGGCAGCATTAAAAAAAAAAATCGTTACATGCTTGTATCTTAAGATGAGTTTTGGAAGAGGTGAAAGTTTAAGGCCACCATCATCACCTTCTTCTTATTCCTTTGGCTCTACAGCCCATTTTAGGGCCCTGGCCTGCCATCCACCATCCCCACCAAGTAGGTTATATAAGGAACGCAGAAGGTGACCTAATTAGGTTTACTGAGATGATGTATTAACAGTAGATTTCATTGAAATATCACAAGGAATGGCTACATTCACTTTGCCTTTTTATAATCACACAAAAAAAGAAACATGCATGGTATGGTCAGTAAATCCAGCCGTTCTTAGGGATGGCCTAACTAGCCTAGGGCCCTCACTGACAAAGGGCCCCCTTCCAGTACGAGTTCTATCAAATCTGATGTTTATGGCCCCCAAATATATCAAAAGATTCTGAAATTGCCCATCTAGAGAAACCTTAGAAAGACTTAAATTACAAATGCCTTGAATAACAAACATCATTTATTAACTAGCTGTACCCTGCAAAACCTTTGCATAGAGTTATGCTCCCTTAGGTTTGATCAGTAGGCTAAGGTTATTTTTGGTTTCGGACAGATCCGATTTTTTTTCCATGATTTTTATTACAATTGTTTACGTTTGACGATTTTTAAACTGGAATACTGTTGTACTAATTATTTACATTCGATTTAACGCAGAACCCACATCGCTTTTATATAGATTTAACTAAACTTTAGCAGCGGCTGTGAATCTAAATATTGCGAGTTAAAATCGCAAATCTATATTTCATACTTTGGTTTAATTAAAAATTTTTGAAGATCAGTCGCTTTATATAAGTGACCTGCAAGAAGAGACTTTCGATTCCATTTTTTTTATTTGTATCTAACACATTGACAAACATTTGGGTTACCATAGCGACTAAGTTTGATACATTTTTTTTTTGTTTTATTTTCCTCTCCCCAGGTACTTTAACCACATCTGCCAAGGCCGCAACCCTCGGGGCATCATGTTACACTTCAGGCGTTAGTAAACCTGCTATACACACACACACACAAACATCTTCACACAAACTGGCACAAGTGCTGACCCACATTCAAACACACACGCACACACATACGCATGCGCACAGCCAGTTACACAAGGCCGGCCATGTTTTCATTCCATCTTTTTCGTTTATTTGTTTTTTTTACGCCACGGTACTCACGCGAGAATACGTCAAGATGTTTGCTTACTAATACGTTGTACTCCCGCCCTGTTCCAGCCACACTCTAAGCACTAGAAGCAGCCCCGCGGACTGTCCCGCCTAGTGTCACCCGACACCATGTGACAGAAGACCGGCCCACACCGTGGATGTCGATTCACACTTTTTTTTTTTAAATGCGTGTTAAACTTGTTTTTTAATCTTTATTAATAACATTAGCACCAACAACACGTGAAATATGATGACGTCATTCTACTACCGTTCAGCAAAATATGATGACGTCATTCAACTACCGTTCAGCAAAATATGATGACGTCATTCTACTACCGTTCAGCAAAATATGATGACGTCATTCTACTACCGTTCAGCAAAATATGATGACGTCATTCTACTACCCTTCAGCACCTCAAATATGATGACGTCATTCAAGCGAAAAATTTAATTCAACTAATATGTAAAGTGTAGCTACAACATCGATGATTCGTAATTTTAAAAGACAAATTGATTGACTGATTGATTGATTGATTGACAGACCTAGAGATAAAGCAATTAAAATGATTGGTTGAAGTAAATTGATCCTTGTATAATTATTTCCATTAAAAAAAACACAAACATAAATAAATATATTGGCAAATTTCGCTTACAGCGTTGAGTTTTATGTTTTCTTGAAGATATGTCCGGGCATTTTTCTGTTCAGGGCAATACTTTTAACTTATCATGTAGCCTATTTTTTTTTCAAAGGGCCTGTTCGTCCTATTTCAAAGACAGGGAGTGTCAGGGATTATTCGGTTCTTTACTTAAGTATCAATTAGAAATTCATCCACCTCAGGCCTGGATTGACCATTAGACAAACGGGGCACGTAACTAGGGCCCCCATGAAGGCTTCATCCGGCACTGATCTACCTCCTGAATTACCTCTGAACTCGGCGTAATGAGATTAATCTATTTTTTCTGCATATTTAATGAGGTTAGTCAAAAGACAGATAGCTCTAAAAATTAAATGTACTCAGCTTCGATAGTTATGTTCCCCTGTTCGTCCACGTCACTATTATTTCAAAAAGACAAAAAAAATGTCAAAAAACTTTTATAGGTAAGCGTGCGTTATTTTCAGATTCATCGTGTATCATTTCGTAAAACCCAACCAGTTTAAAATGCAAGACGATTTTCAATAGCTTTCCATATGATATACATCAGCTTTCTGTATGATTTACAACAGCTTTGTGTATAATATACAACAGCTCTGTGTATGCTATTCAAAGAGTTCCTCCCCTTTTTTTTTTTAAACATCCCTGGCTTGTATTTCTATTTTCCCTTTTCCCCTGCCCCATGTTTTCTGCCTGGGGGCCAACATCGTGTAACGTCAGTAAAATATTGAAAACTAAGCTGACCACCTGATCTCAGGCTCCGTTGAGTGGAACACCTCCCCGGGTCTGAATGTAACACAACAACTATAGGGTTTACTCCCCCTTTTTTTTTTTAATTTACCGTAAACACCCTGTTAGTGTGCCCTCTTTACTTCAAACACCCTGTTAGTGTGCCCTCTTTACTTCAAACACCCTGTTAGTGTGCCCTCTTTACTTCAAACACCCTGTTAGTGTGCCCTCTTTACTTCAAACACCCTGTTAGTGTGCCCTCTTTACTTCAAACACCCTGTTAGTGGACCCTCTTTACTTCAAATACACTGTTAGTGTGCCCTCTTCACTTTCAACGAAAATAAGTTCACGCCCACATTTTAGGTTTCTCACGCTATTTTTTTTTCTTGTGTGTTGACTTTATAGATAATAATTGTTTTTATTAACATTACCGTAATAAGCGTCGTATTATATTTATGAATGGTACTTGCAAACATGCATTGGTGCATTTTGAACCTTCTCTGTCTCTTGGAGACAGTGAGATGAAATTCGTTTTGTCCCTATGCATCTGGGATGGTGAGGGGGGGGGGGGCGGGTCTGCCATATTGGCCTGTGGCTAGCCAATACTAGATTGGTCTCTCCACCCTGTGGAACGTCAGTCTGGGGTGGGGGGGCACAAAAAAAGCAGCCCCTGTTTTACTGTTTCTTCGAACTCCCCAACAGCGCCGACCAGTGGCGCAACCGGGGGGGGGGGGGCCTGCAATTTTTCAGCAGTCAAACTTTTGATTCATCAAAACATAATTAAAGTTACAAAAAAGACTGTCAAACTCATAATAATAATAATCTGTTCTATCCTTAATTATCTATTAATTATATTTTTTAGTTTTGATTCGAAGAGTTAAAAAAAAAATTTCGACTGCGGCGAGCTTTTGTCTTTTTTCAAAATGTGAGCCCCCCACCCCCCAGCATTTTTTGCTGGTTGCGCCACTGACGCCGACAACGAGAGTCGATATAATGCCACAACATCCCATGGTGCGCACCGACTTGGCAACGCCCATTTTAATAGACGCCTGTTCAAGTATCCGAACCCTCGAAAGTAATTATTAAAACAAAATTCTTACTGTTCTCACGTTGTTTAAAAATGGGTCCCACAGTCACCCAGAAATCACTTCCAGGGCAAATAAAAAATGTGTATGTCACCAATTTATACCATTTTTATATTAAAAAAAAACTTGAAGTAACTGAATTACCTTTTCATTTGTTTACAAATATTACTAAAAAAATAGCATCTGCCGTCATCTACCTTTTGCTTCCATATGCTGAATGTATTAATACCTATATAATGTCTCGAGAAATGGCGGTGAATCACCCCCCCCCCCACACCACCACCACTACACACTTTTTTTTCCAATCCTTAGAGATCATAACTTAAAGAAAGTTTATAATCTGAAAAAAATATTTTTGTTAAAAATTCAGCGATATTTTTCTTTAGGTTGTCTAAGCAGAGCTCGAAAAGGGGCGTTAACCTCGCACGGGAAACAACTCTATGTAAATTATGACAGTAATGGCTGCCAGTGTTGGGGTTGGCTAATGGGCGGGGGGGGGTGTGGGCATAAAGTCTTAAGAAAACAGAAGGTGTGTACACTAACTACGCTGTTTAACTATCAACAAGTCTACTAAAAAAATGAAAAGCTAAACGATGATTGCCTTTACAGTTGTACAGTGGCCGAGTCAAGTGGCTGGTGGGGATAAGTTCGACCGACACCCAGGAGGCCAGGCCCCGCGTTGTTGTTTTTTTTTTTTTACACGTTACATAGCTTACAGCCAGGGGCGCAACCAGTATGTTGAAGTTGGTAGGGTCCAAAATATTAGATAAGATGAAAATTGGTATGTCTGCCCCCCCCCCAAAAAAATTTTGGTAGGGTCGAAAACCAGTGGCTTGATTTTTTTGGTAGGGTCAGGACCCGCACGACCCGTACATCGGTTGCGCCCCTGCTTACAGCATTTATTTATCTATTTATGTATTTATTTAATTATTTTTGCAGACGAGTAGAGAAAATAAAATTGATTTCTTGGTGGTATTAATTCTCTAAAATTTCAGACACACTGTTTTAAGTTGTTTTTTTTTTTTTTTGTTTTATTTTTCGGATGACTCCTCAAGTCATATCCGGTTCTTTTCTATTTTAACCCGAAAATAAATCAAATAGCATCAATATTTCGACAGCACCAACACTATCACACTGCTATATTCTTCGCTCACCCCTTCAACACAAACACAGTAAACCATAGAGTTGTCGTTAGCGATATGTTCCCTTTACCCTGTACCCCCACCTCCTCTCCTCCCTCCCTCCCCCACAACAACACAGACACAAGGGGGATGTCAGGCATGATCAAGACAGTTTATTCCCCTTTTGATTACTTCCTAGGATTTCATTTCACAATAACATGCTCGTGTACCCCGTGATGCCTCTTCCCTGTGAGCACAACAACTTGCATGTTTTCCTAATCCCATCCCACTCGCACCCTCTTTACCCCCCCCCCACTGCCCCCGCTCCAGAAGTTCCGTGGTCCACACCTCTGGGTGCTCAACATACAAAACAGCACAGACCAGGGAAAGACAATCAATCAAATGCAAACCCAAAACACCAGACAGAGTTACCGTTTTTGATAGCCTCTTATTTTTTGTCAACAGCATAGTTTACTGTTACATTTATTCATCTCTCTCTCTCTCTCTCTCTCTCTCTCTCTCTTTCTCTCTCTGTCTGTCTGTCTGTCTCTCTCTCTCTGTCTTCTCTCTCTCTTACCATCTCTCCATCGCTTTATATCAAACTCTCTCTATCCATCTCTTTATATCAATCTCTCTCTCTCTTTATATCAATCTCTTTATCTCACTCTCACTAACTGTATCACTCTATCTCTCATTCTTTCTATATATCTCACTCTCTCGCTCACTTTCTCTATCACTCACTCTATCCCTCTTTCGCTCTCTCTCTCTCTCTCTCTCTCACACACACACACACACACACACACACTCTATATATATCTCTCCATTTCTATATATTTATATATTGCCAAGTTCAGGAAAAAACCGTATCTATTTGTTGTGTATGTCAGACAAAGAACAAATTGAAGATAATAACAGTACTCTATCCCTCCACAATGACCCTTGACCCGGGACTCACGTGTTGGGAGGGACAGGCAAGTTCTACTGGCCGTGGTTCAACACTGCATAACTGAACATTATGGATTCTCATCCTAACAGACAGACAGACAGATAGATAGATATATAGATAGACAGACAGACAGACAGATAGACAGACAGACAGACAGACAGATATAGATAGATAGATAGATAGATAGATAGATAGATAGATAGATAGATAGATAGATAGATAGATAGATAGATAGATAGATAGATAGATAGATAGATAGATAGATAGATAGATAGATAGATAGATAGATAGATAGATTACACTTAGTTCATCCGTCACAACATGTGTATTGTGGTACACTTGCACTCCACCTTCATTGGCCAACTTGAAAACAAAATCATCCACACTACAGTGTTGTTACAGGCAAATTAGATCTTCAAAAGTGTCTGTGGTTGTCACTCACTGCAGGTTGCACTCTATTCACCCCGCCCCTCCCCCACCCTGCAACATAAGATCCATAATAACCTGCGCTTTGCGTTCATATATATATATATATATATAGAGAGAGAGAGAGAGAGAGAAACTTATGATATGCTTGGGATTAATTAATTTTTTTTTTTTGTGGAAAACCCCATCGTCCTATTATTGAGTTCTCGAACATTGTTTATACAATATAACAGATTTATTTAAAACTTAAAGAGGTGTTCAGTTATGGAATTATCTTGGGTCGAATTTTGTGATTATATATTAGCCTAGTTGCTAATATTTACTCGCAGAAGTACAGAGAGTGAACTTGTGTGTTGATCTTGTTGCTAGATCTTTACCATGGCTAGGGACATTACACACTGTTTATTTTTTGTAATAACAATACAAAAAAAGAAAGGAACTTATAGCAAAATGGTAAGCAGATGGCCTATGTATTTAATGAACTTCAAATGTAGCTAAATAGTCAGAAGATGAATTTAGTGCGCTGCGAAATTAAACGCATGCGTTTATTCGCACCGGCTGAAATTGTTTATTTGATGGATGTGTCGTGGAGAATGGGTGGGGTGGGGGGAGGGGGTATCTAACGAATTTAGTGGTTCATGAGGTCCGAAAGTTCGGCCGAACTCTATCGTAGACAACAAGATATAAACCGCGGTGGGCGTGGGTGGAAGGTGTTTTAATCCCATATATATATATATATATATATATATATATATATATATATATATATACATGGCTTTGAAAGTGGGCTTTGAAGCTGTCCGGTTGAATATTAAGTGGAGAGGCTAGCTTGAGATCTGGCCAGTCGAGTGGTAGTTAAGTGCGCTGGTTTGTTGGTTAGTGGACATCAGACATGCAAAATGTTTTTGTTTTTTTTTAAGAGGCAGATAACTGACCGATGTTTGGTTGGCAGTTACAGAGCACCTACAGCTTCTGACAATGTAAATACAAATATAGAACTTGCTGTGTGACAGAGTAAAGTCCCCATGACGTGATATTTTAAAGGAGGGGGAAGGGGGGTAAAAGAAGCTGACAGTCCCACCACCTTGCAGTTCTCTTTTTAAAACCAGGGGCGGCCGAGGCCCCTGTCGCAGATAGGAAAATCGAGCCCTTTGAAATAGATTGAAAGAAAAAATAATGATACAGTTGTAAAGTTTTGTTTTTATATTCGGAACCCACCGTTAGATCTGACTCTGTTATAATCGATTCAACTTGTGGGACCGTCACGTTTGATGATGAAAACAAAAAAAAGTTTGACTCAATAACGAACAGGTCGGATGATTATGTTATCTAGGGAAAGTGTAATGGGGCGTTGGTAAGGTCCACCTTAGGGTCAGCATTAACTTGACCACAAGACAGTGTCGGCATATGCCGTTCTATAGCCATTTTTTTTTTTGAGTCGCGGCAATATGGTATTGCTAATGTCCTGGTCCCGAAAACCTCCATTCATCTCCTGGTCGGACCAATACATATTCCATGCATGCTAGCTATTGTTGTTCTTTTTTTAACTTTTTTTTATTCTGCTATTTTTTTTCCACCAGAATTAGCCAGCTACCGACTCAACTATGACGGCCCTAATCTTACGTTACATGACATATCCCTATTTCCTGACCCGTGACGTGGTTTTTTTTTTTGGATCAGTCGGTTCTATCCGTTACAGATATCCTCCCCACCCCCACCATCACCACTCCCCACCACACCCATTCCTTTGATATGATCCTCGCTTGCGCCTCAAGTGCGTGCGGCGGTAGCCCGTCAAACGGTAAGACGTCTTTTGATTAGCTCCGCTCGGCGCGAGACCCCCCCCCCCCCCATGCTGCGAGCCAATTACTGGCGTTATAACAGCCGTCGCCTCAATATGGCAGTAGCCAATGGAGCCACCCCCCCCCCACACCCCACCCCACTCAGCGCGAGCTGTCGATGATTGGCCGTTGCGTCACGCAGACATGCTGAACGGCAGTTGCAATTAACTGGGAATCTGGAAAACAGATATAACATGAAGATAACGATTTCTGGGTAAGGAGATTGCGGGGGGGGGGGGGGCTGAGGAGGTATCTGTGCTGGAAGACATCTTATGGAGGACAAAAAAAAAGTTACGCCTGACGTCATTTGCGCACTGCCTAACATATAGATTTACCTGTAATAAAGTTGACTTAATAAGTCTTAACCAACGGAACTATAAACGGATAATCAATGAAGTCCCGGGCGGGGGGAAGGGGACCCAGGCTATAAATAAAAAAAAGTAATAAACATTGAAACGTAAGCTTTACACCAGAGCCGTTCAAAGGATTAACAAAGTAGGCTACGCCCTCAACACTGGGGCCATAAACCTCTCCCCGCCAGCCCCGTACATCTGGGGCCAGGCATTCTACATCAGGGGCCAGGCATTCTACATCAGGGGCCAGGCATTCTACAGCAGGGGCCAGGCATTCTACAGCAGGGGCCAGGCATTCTACATCAGGGGCCAGGCATTCTACAGCAGGGGCCAGGCATTCTACAGCAGGGGCCAGGCATTCTACATCAGGGGCCAGGCATTCTACATCAGGGGCCAGGCATTTTACAGCAGGGGCCAGGCATTCTACAGCAGGGTGGGAGAGGAAATAAATGTTACTAAGTAGAGCAAACAAGCAGAGGGGGCCAGACAAAACGCGGGGGAAGCATACAATAACATAGTATATATATGATAGCTAAAGTGCACTTTGTATCTGTCCACTGTTACATGTTGTTATATGTGAAGTTCTTGGTTGTGGTATATGAGAAACGAATAATGGTTAACTTCGTAATGGCTTGTGGTTTCAGTTCAGTCCCTGGGGGAGGGTGGGGGTGTTCACAACTATCCCCTGTCATGCTCAGTTAACCCAGTGGTCAGACGCCTGGCCGGAAACTTTCATTATCTGACAGTCACAGGTGCGTAATCAACCTCTCCGTCAATCTCCGCAACCCCCCCCCCCCTCCTCCCTCCCCCTCCCACCCACTCAACCACGCCCAACACACATCTGATACACAAACCGACATGCAGTGTCATTTTTTTTATTTTTTAGTTAAAATGCGCCCGCTTGTGTTTAAAGGAGACAGACACTCAATGCCAACCTGGCCTTAAAACATCACAAAATGTTGGCCAGTTCCTCGCTCAATTCGAAAATTGTAAGATTTCATTATCAGCGATCGAGCGCTGAACACATCTTAATTAAACACACAGAGTGTTCATCAAGTAAACTTTCCACCGAGTGTCAATCAAGTAAACTTTGGGTCTTGCTGCAGTGGCGTAGTGAGCTTAACTCGCGCCCGGGGCACAACACCTTTTTAGCGCCCCCCCTCCCCATTCGAAAACCATGTAATATTATATGTAAAATATACCATTTGGCGCCCCATTTCGAGTAGCGCCCTGAGCGTGATGCACCCCACCCCCCGAACCACCTAAGACTCCTACGGGTGTCTCCACGGACACAGCACACTAAACATTAGTGCAAGGTGAAAGTAAGTCGCTACAAAAGAAGCGCTCCTATTGGTAGTTCGTATGTTTTAATCGATAAGCATCTCATTCTTAAAGTTTATTTTTAAAAAAAGAAACGGGTATTCCCTGTCAGAGCCAACGAAGACTTTTTTCCTACACCCAAAGATAATTATTCAATTACTTCTTACGGGAGATCGAACCCAAGACCGTCAGGGTTAACAATCATGGCATTTTATTTAAGTGTTCTACCACTCGGCCAGCTAATGATAGATAGATAGATAGATAGATAGATAGATAGATAGATAGATAGATAGATAGATAGATAGATAGATAGATAGATAGATAGATAGATAGATAGATAGATAGATAGATAGATAGATTTAACAACCGGGTTGGAAGGTGGATGGTGATAATAAAGAATCCCCTAATCTGAAGATCGTCTCTCTTTTGTTTCTTCGTCAAATTGATGTCCCCCCCCCTACCCTAAACCTTTCAATCAGGTCCAAATTCAGAGAAAGTAGACATTAAGACGCTACAGTTGGGGGTGGGGGGAAGAGGGGGATGAAGACTATTAATACAAATTTACCACGTCACCTTGTGGTCTTCCATTGGTTTTTTTTTCCAAATCATTGGCCGAAATAAATAAATGGTTAGTCAAACACGAAAGGTGCAAGCCTTTTTTTTTTTGGCTAGCGTAGAATAACATTGTCCGGTGTGGAATTGCTCACAAGGCACCATCAGTCAGCGCCCTCTGGTCAATTAAAAAAATCATAAATAAAACCTATCTAGTGTAAGAAAACGTGTTTCTTGTGTTTAATTAACGTGGGATTCCTGACACTGGTTTGAAAGGAATCGGGTAACCAGCCGGCTACAGAAGAATGTTCACTGGAGTGTAACTGGAGAGTTTCACTTTTTAGCAAGCAGTTTATTCGTTCAGCAGTAGACTGGAAGTAACACCTCCATAGTCTGTTTATGTCCATGGCATTGACCGAATGGCCACAACTAGATCAGTGGGACTACTGAACATAATTTTGACCAGAATGGGTAGCCTCGATATGATCACAACTTTTGACTCCGCCAGTATTTTTCCCTTTATTTTGCGAACTCAATAAGAATAATAAATCGTGTACAAATTGTATGCAAAACTGTACCATTGATGATCGAGCATCTCCTTATACTCCATCTTATAGTCTTACGTTGCCCTTTTCTAGTTCGACGCCCTTTTCTAGTTCGGCGCCCTTTTCTAATTCGGTACCCTATTCTAGTTCGGCGCCCTTTTCTAGCTCGGCGCCCTTTTCTAATTTGGTTCCCGTTTCTAGTTCGGCGCCCTTTTCTAGTTCGGCGCCCTTTTCTAGTTCGGCGCCCTTTACTAGTTCGGCGCCCTTTTCTAGTTCGGCCCCCTTTTCTAGTTCGATGCCCTGTGCGGCCACACAACCTGCAGTACCCTTGCGAAGTTTATGTGTGTGTGTGTGTGTGTTTGGGGGGGGGGGTAACAGAAATAATTAATATCTAAAAAGCCCCAAATGAGCTTTGAAGGTTTGGCTAGAGAGCCCATGAACTTTACATGTATATCCGGCCTTGCCACCATGGCATGTGTCAAAATGATATTCTGTTTCGTTTTTAAAAAAAAAGTTATTCATTAATTTCAGAAATGTTTTAAAGTAAAAAGGAATCACGCTTAAACACGTTCAATTTTTTTTTTTGGGGGGGGGGATATATTCGATTGCAAAAAAAAATGAATAATTCATAAACAGAGTGATGTGTTGTGTAAACATCACCTGTCTAAACACCTGCCATGTTGGCTCATCTTGAGGGATATTCAATTTTAATGTCATAATAAAATGTACCACATAAAAAAAATTTCAAGGGTCTACTCAGTATTCAAACCTAATTACCCCCCAGCTCCATTTCTAAATGCGCCGTCATCAATGTTTTGAAATTATAACCGAGTGATGTCATTGATCGATTTTATTTTTAAATTAAGTTTAATTTGAAAAGTCGCTACCGCCCTCTTTGTTTTTTTTTACTTATCTCCCCTGTGTTTATTTATTCTTTTTTTCCAAGAGCTATGTTCGAATCTTGCCTTTTAAAAAAAAAAACACATATAACCCAGAAATAAAAAACTTGGAGTTCAGAAAAAAATATGGGAAAACAAAATAATAAAAGAAATACTTTTCAAATGTGCAACCCATTTCTTGCTCCCCTTTCTCCTTTCCCTGCCCTTCATGAAACCCAATGTTTACTCAGATGTCATCTGTTCCGGAACCTCTAACGGGGTGGCCCTCTGCTTCATTGCTCGTTACCATTCAGTAAGAGCCCATGTATTGATGACGTCATTCTCTTCACTAACAGATTAGTGTCAGTGGGTCTTTTTCAAGGAATACTCTCGTTTGCCTCGTTTTTTTTTCTTCTTCTCTACTTCTCTCCCCTACATCTCAACTCTCGTGTAAATGGCACTTCCGGAAGTCTCTATTTACAGGCAGGGTAATAAAATGACGATCGCTTCCTGTTTTTTTTTTTTTATTTCTTTTTATTTTACAAGGGAGTTATATTAAAGTTAGCCTGGTGAAAATATTAATGCCAAATGGATTTTTATAAAAAAAATCCTTTTTTATTTTTAAATTAGAAATATCAGGTGGTTCAGTTTCAATCGTAATTATCAGATTAAATAAACATGTGATAAAAGAATAGAAATCTGCATATACCAAAGAGCATTTGACTTAAATTGAAGCGATATTCCCTACGGATATTGTCAAAAATCTGTTAAATTTAATAACAAGATTTGAATTGCAGTGTTTTCATTTTCTTCTAGGCTGTCCTTGTTGAATTATTATTATTCGACTTTGAAGTCGCAGCTTTAAGATCATATTCATTGAAAAATTAATTTTCCAACACACAATAGCCGGCCTTAGCCATTGTGGTTGAAATCGCATGGGCTGGGGGCGAGTTTCAAACGCGAGGGCCCTAAATTTCTAACTGTCTTCTATACTTCTACTCAATCGAGTCTCCCACGCCCCCTCTCTACATTAGGCACCAGGGCCTGAGACGGCTGCCTTAGATTTCAACCCCTAGGGCCGCTATTTTGATCCAAAGACGTCAAGAGACTAGACAGATGGGTAGGTAGATAAAGAGATTGGTGAGTAGATAGAGAGATTGGTGAGTAGATAGAGAGATTGGTGAGTAGATAGAGAGTTAGTGAGTAGATAGAGAGATAGTTATGTAGATAGATGTAGATAGATGGGTCGGTAGAGAGATGGTTATGTAGACAGATGGGTCGGTAGAGAGATGGTTATGTAGACAGATGGGTCGATAGAGAGATGGTTATGTAGACAGATGGGTCGGTAGAGAGATGGTTATGTAGACAGATGGGTCTGTAGATAGATAGGTAGTTGAGGGAGGGGGCGGATGGTCGTGCGGTAAAGCGCTTGACTTGAAGGTGCCTTGTGCTCCGGTGAGGACCAAGGAAATTTTTCAGGTCTTGGCTCACGTTCCCGATATATCTCCCGTGGTGCCTCCATTGCCATTGGTCGGAGGTTTTTATTAAATCTGGCACTTTTTTTTTATCGAGATCTTGCCACGTTGTGCTTGTAGATGTTCAGAGCGTGATATGACATTTTGTGTCTCGGTGCGAAGGCAGTTGGGCAGCAGACTGTCCCAATGGGCCAAAACTCTGCCTGTGTAACATGGTGTATGATTCTTTCATCAAGGGGAAACAACCAGAGATGCCAAACAAAAAAAAAAGGTTCGTTCCCCTTACCCGCATTTGTTTCATTTCTTTTTACTGTATTTTTTTTTTTTGTTTATTTTATTTGTGTTAGGGAATTTAGTGATATTTCAAAGCATACCGCAGATTTAAAAAAAAAATACTTTTCGTAGATACCTTAGGGATAAAAAGACGAAAAAGTTGCAGCCAGAATTTGATGGGAGAATATCCCACAGTGAAAGACACCCACTCCCCTTACTATTTCCAACCCCCCCCCCCACTTCTGATGGATGAATGTTTTGTTGTGAATGTCGTGTGACAGTACTAACACGGAGCTAGATGAGTTCATTATGACCCATGTCGTGTCATACAACTTGTCTGTTTCGCTGAGGCAAAGAACTGCCAGACACTTGCCCGTACACCTTGGGTGGTCTGATAGTGATGAATTTATTGGTATTTATCTATTCACACTCCCTATTTATTTTACAGAGAGACCAGATAGACTTCAGATAGACTTTCATTTCGCACGGCCGATCGCTCATTTAACAATCGCACATCCAGAATTGAAGCTTGCCCTTTTTTAAATTTTTGAAGAATATGAACATTTAATGTTTACAAACCACTTTCTACTGACTCCAAATGTTCAAGCAAAATTGTGAATTTTTACAATCCTAAGTCCGATGCATACAAATAATTATGTTGTTGTTTTTAGCGCATTTTCGAGAAGTCGTTTTGTCCGTCTGTCTGTCTGTCTGTCATCACTCTAGATCTCAGCAACCATAAGTCCTAGACCCATGATGTATATAATTTTTCGTAGGTCTTGGCCTGCCATTCCTGCATCAAAAGTCAATTTCACGATCTGGCCTCTTGTGGTGGTAGTTCGACTTCCTGAAAGTGCCGTATTACCTCATTTTCCATGCAATTTTTTTTTATTTCACTAAAGTGTTCAGAATCTAAGCAGAAAATTCTACCTACTGAACAAACTTATTGTTTTGAATAAAATTAATTAATTTTTTTTTTAAATTTCAGATTAAAAATATTTACTGAAAGCTAACATACGTACTAATTTATAACACGAAAATGCGCTAACACGTCCTGTGTCCAGAATGGAACAGGCTTAAGATGCTGGTTTTGCATTACACAATTGAATTTATAAACATTTCCAAAATTTACAAATATTTACTGTAAGCTAACATACGTACTGATACATAACACGAAAATGCGCTAACACGTCCTGTGTCCAGAATGGAACAGGCTTAAGATGCTGGTTTGTAAACCTTATCTCTTCACGATCGACCATCATTGCGATTATTTTAAAGCTTTGATTCTATTGCAATGCAGTTACCTTTGTTGTAAACGTCTCAAAGTAATTCAGGGACATTAAGAGTAGAGACTACTCAATTCGAAAAGGTAAAAAAAATAATCAAATTTTTAATAGGATGTGTCAAGATCCAATGGTCTGGAACAATGTATGGCATGGTTAGAGATGTCTAATAAACACAAATACAGTTACATTTTTTTTTTCTTGAAGAAAGATTTTCTTGCTTTATTTTGTTTGCTATTGAAAAGAAAGCGAGGGTGTAATTGGTTTGGATTATGTTATGCTATGTGCCAATAATGCGATGTGCCAATATTGCAATGTGCTAATATAGCGATGTGCTAATATTGTGATGTGCTAATATAGCGATGTGCTAATATTGTGATGTGCTAATATAGCGATGTGCTAATATAGCGATGTGCAAATAATATGATGTGCTAATATAGCGATGTGCTAATATAGCGATGTGCTAATATATAGCGATGTGCTAATATAGTGATGTGCTAATTTTGTGATGTGCAAATATAGCGATGTGCAAATAATATGATGTGCTAATATAGCGATGTGCTAATATAGCGATGTGCTAATATAGCGATGTGCTAATATAGCGATGTGCTAATGTTGTGATGAAAGTGTTGACAATTTTTTTAACCTTTTTTTGTCCAATCTAGGCGGTGGAAAGTTAAAAGAAAACTTTAAAAAAAAAAAATTTCACTGGCAATTAAACTTAAAACAATGACATACATGGAATTTTAACTGCTATATTCCAAACTGATAGATGGATAGACAGACTACAGACAGAAAGACAGACTAACTTGGAAAAAACAAAATAAATAGATACTTAGGTAGATAAGGAGAGTGAAAAGACTGATAGTCAGACAGACAAAACGATAGATAGATAGATAGATAGATAGATAGATAGATAGATAGATAGATAGATAGATAGATAGATAGATAGATAGATAGATAGATAGATAGATAGATAGATATAATTCAAGTGCGGCGTCTATCCAAAGTTTTCGCCGAGTGCTATCCATACGTTTCTGAGGCTCCCCCCCCCCCCACAGTGTGAGTGGTGATGAGGTCAGTGGCACACTCACGCTCGCACACACACACTCACACACATGTGGCCCCCCAAACTAATCACACTCAAGCCAGGAGAAACCATCTCAACTGTTGCGGCTCTTGGCTTACAAAATAAACAAGAGACGAAGGGGTGGAGGGGATGGTGGGGGGGAAGGGGAATCAACCGTAAGTGTTCCCCCCCCCCCACATACCACGGCCACATTGTGGGTAATCTTCCTTTATTTACACACTTATCTAGAAAAATTTAACGGGCGCCGCTGACATTTTCTCAGCATCGGCACCCACTAGAGGCGTGTTGGTTCCCTTCTTCTACATCTCTCCGCCCCCTGTCCCCCCCCCATTCCCTGCCCGCGAGCTTGGCACGGTCTCTCACGGCCAGCGTGCTACACTGTAACAATAGGTGAGAGATCCTGGAGAACGTTGACTGATAACAACAGTACGGAGCCTCTGATAACAACAGTACGGAGCCTCTGATAACAACAGTACAGAGTCTCTGATAACAACAGTACAGAGTCTCTGATAACAACAGCACGGAGCCTCTAATAACAAGACTACGGAGTCTCTGATAACAACAGCTAGGAGTCTCTGATAACAACAGCATGGAGCCTCTGATAACAACAACAGTACGGAGTCTTCGATAACAACAGAAACAAGCCCCCTTTCTAACAACAGCACTGGGCATCTGATAACAACAATAGAGAGCCTCCAATTACAAATAGTAGAACAACTGTACGGAGCCTCTGATAATAACTGTTAGAGTATCTGATAACAACAGTAAAAAGCCATCTGATAACAACAGTAAAAAAGCTCACTGATAACAACCGTAAAAAGTCATCTGATAACAACAGTCAGAAGCCCACTGATAACAACAGTCAGCAGGCCAACTGATAACAACAGTCAGAGGCCCTATAATACTAACGATACGAATCATATGAGAACAACAATACTTACAAGCGGCCTAAAGATCCTCATTTGATCACCTTAGGTCTATGTTACATCATATATCTATGTCTTTCACTCACACACATGCACTCACTCTTTGTTCCTCTACCTCTATCTCTGCCTCCCAGATAGCTGAACGGGTTATTTTAGCTATCTCAACCCACAAACGGACTCTCTCGTTATAAGCTCTTAAGCCTTATCTGTATTTTAACAAAATAACCTATCTTTTTTTTTTCCTCTCACCATTCCTAATTAATTCCTTTTACATTTTGTCCAGCCGCACGGTTCCTTCCCCTCCCCCACCCTCACCCGCACCCCCTCGTTCTAATAAGCCCACTTACCACAACCCGTGAGGTCCTTCTATTTTTGTTCATTTTCTCTTTTTTTGTTCATTTTCAAACCCTGTCTTAATCAGTCCACAACATCTACATCTCTAATCACTTCTCTTACTCTCCGATCGACAGTTTTAAAAAAAAAAGTATAATAAAAATAAACCCTCAAACCCAAACTTTAAAAAGAAAAAAAAACAATTTACCCATTGCCTACTCTCCAAACCAATTTTTTTTTCGTTGTCTATATATGTGTGTGTGTGTGTGTGTGTGTGTGTGTGTGTGTGTGTGTGTGTGTGTGTGTGTGTGTGTGTATGTGCGTGTTGTATTTTTTCAAACTTTACTTGAGATGATTTATGAAGAGAGATTGAAAAGGAGGGGGGGGGGTTGTTGAGAGGGTGGTGGGGGGGGGGGCTAACGGACTAATTAGTGCCCGTGACGCACAGGTGCACCGTCTAGAAATGTGACCCGGTAGGGAGGAATAAAAAATACAGTTTCGGATGGCAGATTCAAACGGTTAAACCAACAGTACAAAAATATATACGTCATGATGATAGGATGTGTAAACGGTGTAGTATGTACTAAAGTATAGTTTGTTATGTAGACATTCATACGACTTATCTAATGTTTAAAATGTTATATACAAAGTAAAATATACTGAAAAAAACAGGGTGTATCCAGGGCCGAGCTGCACTGTGGTTCAAATGGGTGCAAAACACCCGGGCGGCAGCTCAATTAAGGGCAGCAAAATTTGACCTCAAAAGACAGAATTTTAGAATTAAAGAAACAAACAAGGGTGGTATTATGGTTGGTATTAAGTGACCGACTCGCTACTCTTAAATGACATACTAAAATTATCTGGTTGTATTGAGCAAATTGTACAAGAAATTTTGTATTTGACGATCAGAAAATATAATATTTTTTTTTTAAACTCAGGAAGTTTAAATTCTATTGTAGTATTTGAAATGTCGTGGTTCTTGGCTTAGTTGTACTTTTATTTTTTGTCTAGAAACTGACTAATGGTTTTCATAAGGTGTCACTCTGTAGTCTTGGTTAGTCAAATAAATAACACTGTGTCTATTGGATTACTTTGGATAGAACGAAGATAGAGACAAAAAGACAGACACAGATGTAATTAATTGCTTAGTGGGTGAAATTATTGGATATTTAGTGGGGGGAATTTATGAACTATTCGATGGGTGAATGTATCGGCTGTTTGTATTGGTTCTTTAATTTACTGTTTTTTTTTGCGATATGTATACATGTCTCATTGACTTTTTGATTAACTGCACAAATAATGATTAAATGTGAATTTATGATTTATTTTATGATAAGTTGCATGATATATGTGTTTTATAATTAACCGGAATCATTGATTGTGCGACTGATTGATCCTATGATTAATTGCATGGATGATAGTATGATTGTTTTATCATATGATAAATTGTATGGTTGATTGCATGATAGTTTGTAGATTTAATAGATAGACAGACTGAGAGATTTGAATGTCATGAAAACCACAATACACAGCCTCGTCTTACCTTTGGGTTTATTCTCCTTTTTGTCAATATCCGGTGACATGCAGGACGACGCCCCCTGGGGTGACACGGGCCCCGCCCCGCACAGCGAGTGATACCCGACCCCGCCGTTGTCGTACTGGGTCCTCTGATGCTGCGGCGGAGGCACCAGGGGCGGGGAGGGGTAGGCTGGGTGGGGGTGGTGGTGGGGCGAGTGATGGGAGGACGGGTGGCTCCCGTGCATGCCCACGCCCATCCCGGACGAGGGGACGACGGGCTGGTGGTGCAGCGACGCCCCGTAGTCTTTGCCGCCCGCTGCCGCCGCGGCCCCCACCACGTTCGGCGACATGGAGAAATAGTGCGACGAGGCCCGGTGATGATGACCCAAGGCTGACCCGACCTGGCGGTCAAGGGAGTTGTTGGACAGTCCGTGGGAGTGGTACAGGAGGTTCCAGTCGGCGGCTGCCGCGGCGTAGGGCGAGTACCCCAGGTGGCCCCCGGAAGAGTGCGACATCCCCATCCCGGCGCTCTGCATGCAGTCGCTGAAAGGGGCCCCGCGGGGCAAGAAGCGGCCCATGCCGTAGTTGCAGGACCCTGGGCTGAAGGAGTTCATGTTGCCTCTCGTCTGGCAGCTCACCCTCTCCATGCTCTCCATTGTTGCTCCGCGATGGCGTCGTTCAGGCGAAGCTACTCTAGGAGATGCGACAAAAGAAAAAACGAATCACTCTCTAAGCCACTTGTTTGCCAGTGGTGTGACTCTATGTGCGGATTCGACTGTGTTGCTCTGGAGATAAGACCATCACATGTGTGAGGTTGGGTATATTTTCGCAGGCTTGTGAGTTAACTTTGTCACCTCTGTGGCTGGTACATTCTTGAAGATTATTCTCTTTATTCACACCACATTTTTTTCTTTAAATCTCTTTCAATGTTCCACAAGTCTTGATTCCTTAGAAGGAAAAAAGAAAATACACACTTGTAAAAATTAGTAATTTTAGTTAGAAATGAATCTATAAATATTTTACGATTCAAGTCTGTCGGCTGTAGACAGAAAATAACAATACTATTCCCTGTTGAAATATTAATGGTCTTTTGCCCAGGCCCTTAGCGTGCGGGGGCCAGGGGGTGGGCCCCACCTGCGTTTTGTCTGGCCCCCTCTGCTTGTTTGCTCTACTTAGTAACATTTATTTCCTGCCCCCCCCCCCGCTATTGGCCTGGCCCCTGCTGTAGAATTCCTGGCCCCTGCTGTAGAATTTTCACGCTACTGGGCTGATTTTGCCCGCGTCTCGATTCAATAAATGCTTTTTCTTAAATTATCCTAACATAATATTAATAGACCAATTGTATTACAATGACCTATTCAAAGTTGAAGTATGGTAAATCACCATGGAAAGGTTTTGCAAGGTACAGCTAGTATAGAAATATAACAGATTAAAAAATCAGCAACATGACGGTTTGACGTACATCGTCTACTAAACATGATTGAATGATTATATTCATTGTTATTTTCATCAACAGTTGCACTAAAAAAAAAGCACAATTAATAACTTCTTTCTATTAAGACATGCATTGTTTAAACTATGCTAGGAGTATGGTTTGTGCGGCCGCATACGGCGGCGAACTAGAAACGGTGCGCCGAAAAAAACACTATTAAATGTTTTCGCACTTCGCATGTTAGAAGGAGCGTATCGAAAATGTAGATCGCATGTGACGGTACAATAGCTAGCTACGTCACTGATGTAGGCTAATTAAAATCCTCCAACCCAAAACGCTTGGGTGACGACAGCTCGTAACTAGGTCGTAGTCCAACATGTCTACCAATTCTAACAATTTCTTTTTTTTTTTCTTCTTTGATAACAGCAACAATAGGAACATAAATAATTTAATCGTATGCATCTTTTTGATAATATTTATATAAACCATTCTCATTGGATTTACACAGTTAAATATCCGAACTTTTTGATGTTGTTGCTATTGTTACTGTCTAATGTAGACTGCAGCAGCCGAAATGTAAACAACCCGAAAATGCGAATGATGTATTTCAATACAGACTTTAACCCGAGTCAGCATAGCATTAAATGAATATTCAGATTGAGATGTTGCCTTGAAACATTGATTTAACTGTACCCAATCTAAATTAGTATTTTTGTTCCCCAGGTCTTAAATAATAATGTGACATTGTGTACAAACAAATCCAGTGCATATTTTAGTTTAATTTTACTCAGTTGTATGCACATATCTATATTTTTCAAAAAGTCTATCGGGTCTTAATTGTTTGTTATTTTAAGTGGCCTCATTGAAGTCAATCATGCTTTGTAACCAATCAAAGTTAAGCAAGGTTAGCTACCCCTTCCCCCCCCCCCATCTAATCCGACCCCCTTTGTTTGCTCATACATACGCCAAAGTACTCTGTTCAGATTTTTATCTCGGCTACTGAAATCAAATTTAATTGAATGTGTGGTAGATTTTCTGAAATATTTTTTTTTTTAAAAAGAAGAAAAAAGATACAAAGGAAAGAGGAAGAAAGGAAGACAGAAAGAAAGAAAGAAAGAAAGAAAGAAAGAAAGAAAGAAAGAAAGAAAGAAGAAGGAAAGAAAGAGATCAAGGAAGGAAGAAGAAATAAAGAAAAGAAAGAGATGAAATAATGAAAAAGAAAGGCAGAAAGAGATGTAAGAAGGAAGGAGAAAGAAAGGAAAGAAAAGAAAGAAATGAAGGAATGAATAAGATAGAAAGAAAAGAAATAGATGAAGGAAAGAAGAAAGAAAGAAAAGAAAGAAAGATATGTAATAAGGAAGGAGAAAGAAAGAAAATGAATTACGCTACGTTATGATGGATGGATTGTTTTAATTTGAAAAAAAATTAAGGTAACACTAAATCGATTTGTGTTCATTGATTGATTGTATAAATGACCGATTCATTTTCATCACTGGACAAGAAAGAAATTGTTAATGTAATCTGGTTGTGTTCAAAACGACCATACAACGAACTTACATCCACACAAAAAAAGGCTTTTAGTTTATTTTGAAAGTGTGTGCAGGGTCGAACTTGGGCTCAGTTAGGGCCCCAGGCAACGTAGAGAATATTGGGTGGCCATGAAAAAGACAAAAAGATTTATAAATTAGGAGTTTCTGAGGGCCCTTACATGTCGGGGCCCCAGGTTTAATCCTGGTGTGCTCAACCTTAACTGTGTGAGTGTGTGTGTGTGTAAATAGGTGCGAGTGTGTGTGTGTGAGTGTGTGAGCTTGTGTGTGAGTGTTTGGGTGTGAGCGTTTGTGTGAGTTTTTGGGTGCGAGTGTGAGAGTGTGTGTGTGATTGTGTGTGCGTGCGTGTGATTGTGTGTGGGCGTGTATGTAAGCATGTGTCTATCTGTGTGTAATTGTGTGTGATTGTTTGTGGGATTGTTGTGTAAGTGTCTGAGTGTGTGTCTATATATATATATATATATATATATATATATATATATATATATACATATATATATATGAGTGCTGTAGTTGTGAGTTTCTGTGAGTGTGTGTGTACGAGTGTTTGCGTATGTGTGATTGTATGCGTGTGAGTGTGTGTCTATATATGTGTAAGTGTGTGTGATTTGTTTGTTTGATTGGGCTTGAGTGTGTGTGTGAGAGAGTGTGTGTCTATATACATTACGTGTGAGTGTGTATGTGTGAGTGTATGTATGACTGTGTGTTTGCTAGTGTGTGTGATTTTGTGTGTTTGAATGTGTGTGTGTGTAAAATTTCACTTAACGCTATTTCATTAGGTATTTATTTTTTAAACCTTGTCCAAAGGTATGTCATTTATAGCCAACGTCGGTCATGAATCATTTCATCCTGTATATATATATATATATATATATATATATATATATATATATATATATATATATATATATATATATATATATATTAGGGTGGGTCAAAAAATTTTTTTTTATTGAAACATTATTAAAAAGTTGTTACATCATGGTAGTACATGGAATATGTACAAATATTTGAAAACTACATAGTTTTACTACTCCCAACTTTTGTTCGAAATTTTCACTATATTTACTATGAGTTTTTTGTGACTGAACATGTTAAATTTGTGACCTAGGTTATTCAAAAAAGAAATGATATGCATATAAAATTTGTATTTTATCTTTATAACCTTTTTTATGAATAACTAATTAGTTCAGACAACTGGGATAAGCATTGCATCCATTTTTCTCTCAATATAACTGGTGTACCATGTATTCATTATCGGATCACGCATGGTTGTTTTATTTCATTTTTGATTAATTTTTCAATTATTTTATTAAGCTCTTCTATGAATATGAGTTCTTCTACAAGAAGTGCAACTGTACATTCTCTATTTGGGTCAGCAGCTGAATTGCCTAAAAGACAACTTCCAACCAGTGAAGATGTTTTCAAGGCTGTTGGTGGATGCTTAAAATGGAACAATACAATCATAGCCTTCATTCACGAGCGCACGCATTAGCGCATGAAGTTAAACAATTATATGACCAGGCTAGTATCCCTACAAATGACATTACCAGTATAATTGTTCGAGTAAAAAGATGCAGATGTTAGGAATAGAGGAGACTGTAAATGTCCACAATCAGTAATAATTTCTGTGCTTGAGTGGGCATTTTGGGTGGATCAAAATGGCAAGAAATATGTTCATAGACAATGTTGACAAGCAATCAAAAATATTACAAAATCGACAGAAAAGAAAACATTCATTGGTGCAGGGTGGCGATCAGATAGGAACCACAAATGATAACGTCAATGATGAGAAAGATAATGATATTCCAGATCGGGATGCTGAAGATGATGAACTACTTGATGTAGACTTCTCCAGCGATGAGGAATGTTCCAAATAACAAAACAGATATCAATATAACAAAGAAATCAAGGGATATTCTTCCGAAAATTGAAAGCAAAGCAAGTTTCCTGTGACAATCCATAAACAGTATTATTCATATGTACATTGTATATTTTGCATGAACGATTTATAGATTTGTACAATTTTATATTACTTATACCAAACATTCTAAATGTTGTAAAATGTCATACATTGGGGGGGGGTACCTGGGTCAAAGCAAAATCTTTTTTATTATTTAAGTTTAAGACATTTTAATATCTTAGTAATAATATAGTAGATTTAAAAATAATTTTGTTAAAAAAAATATTAACATATTGATATTTGTGGGTGCGGCATGCCGCCATCTTGAAATTTATGACCTTTTTGTGGCAAATATTTCTGAAATATTTATAGACTGTTTCATATACAATGTACATTTTTATAATCAGAAAAGCTTACTTTAGGGAATGTCAAAGTACTTTTTTGATAATGTAATAAATACATTTTTTATGAATTTTAAAAATTTTGTATGGTGAAAATAAGCAAAAAATGCTAATTTTAAAAATTAAAAAAAAAAAAGGACTTAAAATTTCTTGAAAAGCCTCTGACATTCTATAAATGCCCCTCTTCTACATAAAAATTAGAAGTTTTATCAAAATCTGACAGGTGGTTTTTGAGATTTTCTTGCCAAAGTGAAGCAAAATGTCAAAAAAAATTTTTCAGAGAAAAATTACTTTTAAGTTTTTTTAATGATTGAAGTTTCTGAATGAGTAACATTCTGAAAATACATTTTAATTGATCTAAAAAAATTTTTCTGCAATATAATTAATTCGTAGTTATTATTGGCATGTTTTGGTATCTAAAAATAAAAAAAATAAAAATATTTTTTTTTTTTTTAGACATAGTGCTTTTTACAAATTTTACATTTTTACAATCAGTAGGACCATAGGCAACTTTTTGAATATGTTTCATATTCCCAACTCCAAAAAAAATTTTTTGACCCACCCTAATATATATATATATATATATATATATATATATATATATATATATATATATATATATATATATATATACCGTAATCTCTTATGTTTTCATTTTCTCAGACATATGTTGCCAGTTGTACTATACTCTCTATAACTGAATATCACGCCAGTGCAAAAGGCCATAGTGATCACCTTCAGGTAGATATCCAATCAGTGCTCACTGCTCAGCAACATGAGTAGAGATTATAGTCCATAAACATATGTTAATTTAAACAAATTATATAATACGTTTCCCCTGGGGCAATGAGAGGTGGGTAGGGAAGGGAGGGGGGGTATTTGTTGTTCCAATATTTTGCACCTGTTTACGTTTGTCTGCTGGCATAATTTTTTTATTTATATTTTTAAAGGAATGCGCCATTTCTGACAAGAGATGGGGTTGATGGGTGTGAGCTTTTAGAGAGCATGTTTATATTGTTATTTATTAGATAGTGGACAGACAGACAAACAAATGGATGGATGGATGTATGGATGGATGGATGGATGGAGGGATTGACTGAAGGACAGACGGACGGAGAGAAAAAAGAAAGACAAACAGATATATAGACATACATATAGATAGGTAGATAGATAGATAGATAGACAGACAGACAGACAGACAGACAGACAGTTAGATAGATAGACAGACAGACAGACAGCATATAAATCAGTTACCATATGCACATGTCTATTATTCCTTGCCTGTGTAATGGCTGATCAACTTATATTCTTAGAACTACACTAATGCACAGAAATATAGTCAAGGTATTTCTGGTTGTTATCAATGAAGTTATTAATGACTAAAATAAATACTTGTATTATTTTTCGTTGAAATCTTTAAATAAATGTGATATTATATTAATGCGTGAATTGATGAACTATGACACGATACTTACATGAATAATGGGTACGGGCTGGTTATATGAAAGACCTGAACGTTGTGTTTTTAGACTTACATGAATTAAATGACGGAGGCCCCCGAAGATTTAAGGGCCCCCAACAAAGTCTGTCTTTTTCTAAAGGGCCCAATATTTTAACCTACGCCCTGACGTAAGTCCGCCCCTGTATAAATTTATATTTGTATATATATATGTGTGTGTGTGTGTGTGTGTGTGCATATATAAATTTATGAGTCATTTTTGTTTAAATTATACGAATTATCTTTAATAAAATTTAAACAGTGTTGACCAACTATATCAGCCATGGGCAAAAAGAGTATAGATTATTTATGTATTTATTTATTTATTGCTATTTATCAACTAACTTTGAAAATGTTGTCAACAATATAGTATCAACCGACGCTTTTAATTCTAGAAATGAGAATAATTTGATAAATATATAGAAATAAATATATATATATATATATATATGTATTATATAATGAATTACTTTTTTTACTGTTTAGTCTATTTTATTATGCGCTATTTTTTTTTTAAAGATGTGTTTATTTATGTATTTATTATTTTATAAGTTTTAGATTTAAATTAATTATACTTTGCTACTGCTGCACACTTCAGACTAATTTAGGAAAGTATATACAAGACTTAAAACAAAAGAAGAAGCTGCATTATTTCGCACAGTGACGCACCGGTGTTGTACTTAAAGTTATATCAATTTTAAAATTATAATCTACAGGCGAATTTCGTTCCATTATAAACATTACTAAAAAAAAGTACAAAAGCTTCGTCGTTATTCTACAATGACGTAAAAAGTTACTTTGAAGATCAGAGCCATTGCCCATTCATCAAGATTTAGTAAACAAAGTAATTTAATAATAGGGGTGGGGGGTGGGTGGCTGGCTCATTGGGGGGGGGCGCACAAATATCTACACACAAAATAAAAAAAAATGACGCATGCGGTTATAATTTGCGCATTTGTCCGAAATTGATATTGTTTGTCTGATTTGGAATAGGGCGTATAGGGGCGATATACTGCCCGCGGACCAAGTACGACCTGCAAAGCTGATCTATACGGGCCGCACTCTACTCCCCTTCACTCTTTAAGACATATGACGTTGACATTAAATTAAAAATTAATTTTATATAAACACTCCATTACATATAGCTCTTAGCAGTGGCGTATCGAGCTTAACTCGCGCCCAGGGTACAATACCTTTTTAGCGCCCATCCTCCCTCCCATTTGAAAAACAATATAATACTATATGTTTTGCGGATCATTAGGCGCCCCTTTGTGAGCAGCGCCCGGGGCATGATGACCCCATTTGTCCACCCCTCACTACGCCACTGGCTCTTTGCCCCGCCCTTCTTTCAAAATTTAATAAAAGCCATTTTGGCCCACGGTTTGAAAAAGTTTGCCCACCCATGGAACAGAATGATGAAACTGATAAAAAAATAAAGGTAATATTCTATGCAGCAGTTACGTCTACAATAGAAGAAAGAAAAGATAGTTTTATAAAATGGTTTAACAAAGGTTTGTGACAAATTAATCTCTTGTAAAGCTGCTTCAAAACAAAATCAAAGGTAATAAATATATATATAACGGAAACCTAATTTGCATTAATCCACCCATTTATGTTCTGTTCTTTACTTTGTAAAAATGTTATTTTAACGAAAATCTTATTTCAGAAAATCACTGTGACATTAATATTTGTCTGTATGTATAAATAATTAAATTAAAAAGATAAAAAATTAAAACAAACTACATTCATATATCTAGTACAAATTATTTTAATTAATTAACTAAATATATTTGACGGAAATTTTATAAGCTTACAGTCAAATTATGACTATGACAGATTAACGTATAAATATGATCAATCATTGAAGTTTTTTTTCAATTCGTAATGAAATCAATATTTGGGATGTCATTCTGGATAAAATGAACTCTTGCAGCCATAATAGGAGAGATAAACGCGTGATATTTATTTCATTGATTGTCGTCTGGTCTTGTTGTCAGACAAATTAAATATTTATGGCTTACGCCTAATTTGTGGAATGTATATTTGTCGGTAGTTTTATGGGTATGCACACGGGGGGTGGGGAAACGTTTTGAAGCGCGGGTGAAGATGGGCTCTTAAATTTGAACAAAGTGACGGACAGATATTAAATTAATTTTTTTTTAAATAAATATACGTTACTATAAGCATCGTGGATGTAAAAATAAAGGCAGAGAGGAATAGGGGGCGAATTAAAGCAACTTTTTGGTCGTAATTTTTGGTCGTAATTTTTGGTCGTAATTTTTGGTCGCAATTTTTGGTCGTAAGTTTTGGTCGTAATTTTTGGTCGCTAGCATTGATTGCACCTCTTTTGTTTTAATTTCTGCAAAACGGCTGTTAAAATTTCAAAACACGTTTTCACTTTAACCTTGTAAAAAACAAGATTGTGATTACTATGACAAATGAGACAAATTACAAATCGCAAAGTGTAGAAGGTAAAACATAATTGCGTCTATTTTATCTGTTTTCCAAAAAAAAAAAAAAAACGAACATTCTACAAAAAAATGATGTTCAAATTTTTTTTTAAAGTTAAATTTACAAAATAATATTACATTAAAATGGATATATATATAGCTTATTTCATAAATAGAACGAAGATTACTCTCGTTGAAAACTTGAGGTCCATTGATAACATTACAATTACAACACGAAATGTACCACGTTGAAACGATTCATGATTATATGTAATAAATTTGCGAATTTGCCAAAAAGAACAAAAAGTTTTCTCTTATAATGTATTTATTTATTCGCTTAATTGCAAATTGAGATGGCATTTTTTGTGAAAGAAAATAACAAAAAAGTTTGCACCAATGTTATTGGTTTTACTCATATATTTATGGTTTTACTTACGTAAATTTGATTCGTGTATTGTTATTTTTCATAAACAGTTTATCAAAATGATGAGCTTTTTTTTGGGGGGTTGTTTTTTAAAAAGTTCACTAAAGATCCATTAGAAATGATCACATCACTAATCTACACATCTTGAATTTGAGTTTAATAATGATGTTAAAATAATAAAAAAAAGGCCTCGAAAGAGCTTGCAAAACTATTGAGCAGACGATGTAGAATAATGGTGGTGATGATGATGATGATGATGATGAAGATGATGATGATGCTGTTGATGATGATTATACTCACGTGGAAGGATCCTGCTGGGTCAACGACAGAATGAATCGTACATCCACTGGGCCCAACACCACACACTGGCACAACTTCACAACGAGCAATTGAAATAATGAAAAAATGGGGAGGGGGAGGGGTTGCAGAGGAATGAAGGGGGTAAAGGAAAAGGGCTGGAGGGGGGGGGCGGTTTGAGGAGGGTGTTCACTAAAGATATCCCAGATTTGTGCGAAAATAACAGTTCAATGCCGTTAAGCGAATTTACATGAAGTCCAAAAAAAAAAAAAACTTGAAAAAAAAAAAAACAGTTCCTTTAAGAATATAAAGTCAAAACGCAGATTTAGTAGTTCATGTGTGTATGCGTGGTTTTGTCTTCACCCCTTTTATTTCAGCGGCGTCGCTCCTGATGGGGGGGTTTTCTGTGTAATGACGGTCTGCTGGTGTAATTAGAAATATTCCTGCAGTGCCGGGGAGAGAACCGTAGCGAATCGCGGAATTCTCCCCCCTTTTTTTCCCCTTCTACTTTTTCCCTGTTGAAGGGAGATAGGATGGGAGCTTGGTTTGATTGACCGGAGTGGGGGCGTGGCCTTGGGATAGGCAGAATATGTAAAAAAAAAAAAAAGAAAATGAAGAAAGAAAAAAAAACATAAATAATACATAAGCGTAAAAAAAGGGGCGGAGGGTGGAAATTGTCTTCGTTGCGCGCATGTGTAGGGTTGGGGGCGTGGGATGTTTGGATAGAGTCGGTTATAAATATACAGAACCTTTCTGATAGATGGGCACGCTAAGCCAAACGGGCCTCTTCCAGTGATAATTTCTATTATTCAGATGGTTTGCCTAATGCCCATAGATAGATAGATAGATAGATAGATAGATGATAGATAGATAGATAGATAGATAGATAGATAGATAGATAGATAGATAGATAGATAGATAGATAGATAGATAGATAGATAGATAGATAGATAGATAGATAGATAGATAGATAGATAGATAGATAGATAGATAGATAGATAGATAGATAGATAGATAGATAGATAGATAGATAGATAGATAGATAGATAGATAGATAGATAGATAGATAGATAGATAGATAGATAGATTCACGTTGACTGATGCCAAGAGGCTGTGATATCTCTGTCAGGTGTTCATTCTCTACACTACAGACCAACCCTGAGCAGAGCACAAGCAACAATGGAGCGACCCACAGCCGAAGTCACACAGCAATAAAAAAAAAAACGGTTTGTAGGTGGCTAGTGTCATGAAATGTCAAATGGACGTGGCATTTAGTGTACACAGGGTGACTGTGCATGTCATCGTCTCGGAGAAAGCAAATGGACTCTAAGATATATAAAGAAACTGAAAGTGAACATTCACTTTTTAAAATTCCTTCACTTCTCTTTTTTCTTTGTAACCCTCAATGTGGAATCCTCTGTGGCTTAAAAAAAACCACCCATGGTTTATGTCGATAAATATTGCGGATAGGGTGTCGAACTGGTGGCAAGTCTGACCGGCATGATGGTTCAAACCCCCAGCTAAGCCTAACCCTAACAATAATCCTAACTATAACCCTAACTATAACCCTAACAATAACTATAAACCTAACCATAACCATAGCCCCAACCCTAACCATATCTCTTTCTTCCATGGTGCCTCCATAGTTGTCGTATGTTTGTTAGAAATGGAGGGGGGGGGGGAGAAAGGGGGGCATTACATAAAATCGTACCCAGTTGTGGTTAGATAGTCCACCTTTCATGGGACTTGATATTTATAAATTAATTTACATACAAGTGATTTATTAAAGAAAGAATGTGTAGTGCGACCGTGGATCGTGGACTGATCAACAATCACGAGACTTAATACGTCTAATAAATCGCATGAGTTAGTGTATCACTGAATGTATATTAAATATACATCTTTACTTGAGCCTTATATGAATATTATATATTATATCTGCATGTAGCTGTCAAGAGAAGTTTATAGTGAACTTGACTCACATGCAAAGAGTGCGGGGTTAAATCCCTAGAAAAGCAAAAAAAAATATTCGCCGCAGACTTGGAGAGGAGATGGGCGCCACCAATTCTAAAAAGCCCCACAGAAAGGGCGTATGAAAGCCCACGTTTCCCCCAAACGATCTTTGAAAGGGTATAAAAAAATAAAGAGATAGACAGACAGACAGACAGACAGATAGATAGATAGATAGATAGATAGATAGATAGATAGATAGATAGATAGATAGATAGATAGATAGATAGATAGATAGATAGATAGATAGATAGATAGATAGATAGATAGATAGATAGATAGATAGATAGATAGATAGATAGATAGATAGATAGATAGATTTTGATTCGTGGATTCAGTTTGCAGAGACATTCTCATGATAGGCAAACGACATCCAAGGCTCCCACGGGCACAAAGGTTTCCATCACCAGGGGCGTAGGAAGGGTATTGCGGGTAGTACGGCCGCATAGGGCGCCGAGCTAGGATGTGGAGCCGAAAGAGCACTTTTAAATGTTTTTAGCACTTTTAAATGTTTTAGCACTTTTAAATGTTTTTAGCACTTTTAAATGTTTTTAGCACTTTTAAATGTTTTAGCACTTTTAAATGTATTTAGCACTTTTAAATGTTTTTAGCACTTTTAAATGTTTTTAGCACTTTTAAATGTTTTTAGCACTTTTCAAATCTGGAGGAGGGTGCTAAAAAAATGTGACTCGCACAAAGCGTCACAATGGCTAGCTACGGCTCTGTCCCTTACCAATATTGATTTCTAGCAAATCTAGGGCTCCTAAAAAAAAATTAAGATCGGGCCTGGTGTACCATGGGCCCAGGCCTATTTGTATTATTCTCGTTTTTTAAAAGTGTAGTACCGATGCACAATAGAATTATAAACAAAATATGGCGACTTTCAGAAGGGTCTATTTATATTGTCAATGAGCATTCTGCATAATTTATAAGCTTTTGGGGGAGGGACTTTGGAACCAAGACGAACATGTTCAAAAACTGATCTTTGAAACTGGAAATCTTTGTAAAGGGTTTGGTTCAGAAATGTCTCGTGAACAGAGATTTTTTTCTACTGTCCAGAAGACGAAATAATTCGATAGTTACTTAATAATGGAAAAGATGGGGGGGGGGGGTAGTTCTAATTGAAAGATTGGCGAGAATTTGCGTTGAGAAATCGAGATGGCCTCTCCTAAAGACGAAAATGTCGCGAAAGTTTATCAAAAGTGTTGTTCAGTTTATTATTCACCGGCTCTTGATTTATTTACTCGCCTTCGCTCCAGATACTCCAGAACTGTCAATGTCTGTGTGTGTTTGTGTGTTCAATTCCCCCCCCCTCATATTTCTTGTCGAGAGTTTTAAAGAACCCAACAAGAGCTCACGCTACGGGTTGGGGGGGGGGAGGGAGGGGGGGGGAGGGGAGAGGAAGAAACGAGCTGTCAAAACCTGCCAGATTTCTACACAAATTTTTAGACCGAAACCTTTTGCAAAGAGCCTATGAGGCAACAGCTGAGTTTTTTTTGAAAGTGGGCGGGGACTAGTTTAAATAAATATACCAAGGATGCTGGAGTTCAGGGGGGGGGGAGTGGGGTACATACGAAGACAGGAAAGGAGGCACCTTCCCCCTCTCCTCCTCTCCCCTACCCCCCACATGTGGTTAGAGCGGGAGGGAGGGGCACATCGTTTTTATTTATTATCAAATAGACTGGAAGATTGAAGCAGGTTCGGATGTCTTTTTTTTTTCCTTCTCGGAAATAGATCGCTGCTTACATGAGCGCCATCAAAGATTTTCTCACCCCGTGTTACGACGCCTCACACAAATACACACTTGAACGGGGGGGAGAGAGAGAGAGAGAGAGAGAGAGAGAGAGAGAGAGAGAGAGAGAGAGAATCCAGTCATAGTTCGTTATAACGACGATTTATTCAATTCGGTTTTTTACTGTTATTGGTGTGAAGAAAGGAAATTACAGTCAAGCCCCCCCTCCCTGCAAAAAAAATAATAATAATAAAATACAAAACTACATCCAGGCACAGTAGGCACTGTGCCTAGGGCCTACGGGCTTTTCAAGAACCTACGAAAGCCAGAACATAAAGTGAAAACAAGTTCAGAATGCCAGTAAAATGTACTAATGTTTGTATTAAAGTAACTATATATAACCGTGTGAGATGAGAACGTCAAGCTGCAGTGCTGTAAATAACAGTATGTTAACATTTCGGCTCATTGTCTTAGCAAAGTCACATATGACGTCCTCAAAGTTTATTTAGATTTCAAATTGCAAAGAAGTGCGGGTGCATTCTGGAAAAATATATATATATAAATGAAGTCGGGCAGAACCTACGACCAGTGCTCGTTTTAAGAAAAAAAACCAGTGCCGGGGATGATAAAAAAAAATTTCTGCAGAGCCGGGGATAAATGTCTATGTGGATGACAGTTCTTAGTGCCGGGAATATCCCCGGTGGTAAATCGAGCCCTGCGTACGAATTTGAAAGTGCCTGCGGTCTACGATGACCATAAAACGGCTCTGATTCGAGTGGTCTATATTTGCAATAAATAAAGTGTGTTTTTTCTGAATTATAAAGGAAATTGCGTTAACGTTATCTGAGTCAAGTAAAAATGCGGTCAAAAAGCCTTTCAATCTCTGATTATATACAATTAATACCATGTACAATTTTGTACAATTTTTGTGTGTTAAAATAGACATTTCTGTATCGTCTCGCTATTCACCAGGTGTTTAATAGAAATGTTAATATGTGGTCGAGTTGGAGCCCGTCTAATGGGAAGTCCCCAACCCAACCCTTCTATTTTATGTCCCTGTCTCGAAACCCCCTAATATTGTCTAATAATTTTGTTTCGAACTACGAAGCCTATTCGGATTATGAGCAAAATTATTTCAGAATTTTCGTTCGGAATTCAGATTATTCGAGTTTTAAAGCGTTTTGAATTTTGAGGAATTCTGAATTATCACTATGTTTGTTTATGTTTGTTTATGTTTGTTTATATTTGTTTATGTTTGTTTATGTTTGTTTATGTTTGTTTATAATTGTTCATGTTTGTTTATATTTGTTTATATTTGTTTATGTTTGTTTATATTTGTTTATGTTTGTTTATGTTTTTATGTTTGTTTATATTTGATATGTTTGTTTATATTTGTTTATATTTGTTTATGTTTGTTTATGTTTGTTTATATGTGTTTATGTTTGTTTATGTTTGTTTACAGTTCGAGCCATAGTGGTCGACAAAAAATGTAAGGACGCTATTAGAGTTTTTATTTAACTCTGCCCACTACGAATTCAATGTTTCCTTGTAGTTGTGCCCGTATGTGCGCAAAGCGCATAAAAAACATCTCATCGCTTTGTATGTCTAAATGTTGTGCTTGAAAAAAAATAAAATTTCCAAACTTGCACAGGCAATGTCTTTTGCCGATCTCAGCTTTTGGTTAATTAGATTGAATGTCTTTTGCCGATCTCAGCTTTTGGTTAATTAGATTGAATGTCTTTTGCCGATCTCAGCTTTTGGTTAATTAGATTGAATGTCTTTTGCCGATCTCAACTTTTGGTTAATTAGATTGAACATTGCATGGCGGCTATGGTCTGTTCATTGTAAACGACGATTTCGTATTAAATATGGAAAGAAAAAATGTATTTTTAGGTACAGAGGGCGTTTTTTTCTACGCAGTCTCTAAGCCAGGCATGTGACTTGTTCACGCATGAACGAACCATCATCGGTTATTGTGACACAGAAGATCTTGTTGAGCAGCCCCGACGGCATTGCTGCACGGCAGTCACGCGATGACGAGACGGGGTAGGGGGTGGGGGAGGAGTTAGGGTAGGCAGGGGCGTAGAAGTGGGTCGTAGTAGTAGTAGTAGTAGTGGTAGTAGTGGTAGTAGTAGTGGTATCACCATCCCTTCCCGCCGACAGGGTGTGAGAAGAGGCCTGTCATAAGCTTACAATGTAGGCTATCACAATACGTTCACTCACTCTCTCTCTCTCTCACACACACACACACACACACAGACACACACTCCCCCCCTACCCCCGTCCCCCTCACCATGAGAAGAAGTCAGCGGCACCCAAACTTCACTTCAAAAGCCGCTGCCCGCGAGCAAATAAACACCGCCTGTTTTTGTCGAGCCTCATGGAGAGAAGCAAGGGGCGTGGGAGGGGGGGAGAGGGGGGTCTGTAAACGTGAGCTACTTTGATACATATGAATATGACCCGACACTCGACTCACCTCCTGTTCCGCAGATCCAAAGTTCCCCCCCTCCCTCCCCCACAACGGCCCCGGGGGCGAAAGATCTTCTCGGCCAGAAAAGAAATAAGAAAAAAAAAGTATCTTTGGGTTTCCGTCGCACTTACGATACACCCTAGTAAGGGGAGGTTATTGGGTGCATCCTCGCAGAACAATAACTTTAGTTACATGTTACATGTTATATCTGTTATAATTCAGATTATTAATTTATAATTTTGGTTTATTGTTTTGTAGTTTTTTTTTTTTTAAGATTTTATTTCGGTACGTTTTCTGTGGCTGTATTTTAAAGGGTTTGTTGTTAAAACATTTTATTTTCTCTACAGAAACCAATGGTTCAATAGATTTTGATTTAATATTTCTTTTCAACATTTAATAAGCTACCATCGTATTCTCGCCTGATTGGATTTATTTATTCTCACTGGTTCATAAACAGTGTGTCAATCAAATTACTAAGTCTGAAAGATGCCTCAATCAATTATACTCATCTCGCCTTGGTTTCCTATTCGAGAGAAGGTCACGTCCTTGTTGTATGATCTTGAATAGCAGATACCTGAAATCCCTTTTCTTACTTCCAACGAAAGGCCGTCCTTGTTCTGTAAAGGACCAGATATATATCTGTAAGATCCTATAAACCACAAAAGGGCAGTTTTTTTTTTTTGGTGCCAGCTTTCACTTACACCGTAACCGATTGTGCAGTGACACCACGGGAGACAAGGAGGGAAACTTTCTCCACTTGGTTCTCACCGGAGATCGAACCCGGGACCCTCAGGCCCGACAAGTCCTCGATTTTCACCTCTCGATCATCGGTGCACTCTTCTAATAAGAGAAACCATCACCCCCCCTTCCCCCCTTGAATGGGACAACGTTTGTATTTTATAGCGCCATTCTTTTATCCCCACCACAAGCGGGAGTATAAAGTCAATGGAGGCACCACGGGAGACAAAGATGAAACATCCCTGATTTCCCCATCAAACCCTGGACCCTCGGGTCAACATTCGTGCCAATGTACACCGCTTGACCTTCCGCCCGCCCCCCCCCCACCCCCACCGCACCTCCATATCCGTCCTAGATAGCACTGGAAAGGCAAAATTACATCAGAGTAGACTCACAAGAACACTAGAAGTTCAATTCCAAAGACTGTTATTCATGATGAGCATCATTTATGATAACGAACATACGTCGCAGCGAACTTGAGGTCACTGCCAACTCGCAATCGAGAATGTTTAATGGCCTGGTCCAAATTTTGAACAAACCACATATGAATAAATAAATGAATAAAAAAGAGCGATTTCGTTTGATTACATATTGATATTCAGTTGGGTAAGTCGTTAAAACATTTGTTATTCCATACATGCACTGTGCACATGTAATGATAACACATTCAGCCATCTCTCTGTGCATTCACACCACCCATCTTTCTGTGCATTCCCCTGATCTCTCTGTACATTTCCCCCATCTTTTTTGTACATTCCTCCCATCTTTCTGTGCATTCCCCTGATCTCTCTGTACATTTCCCCCATCTTTTTTGTACATTCCTCCCATCTTTCTGTGCATTCCCCTGATCTCTCTGTGCATTCCCCTGATCTCTCTGTACATTTCCCCCATCTTTTTGTACATTCCTCCCATCTTTCTGTGCATTCCTCTGATCTCTCTGTACATTCCATTTATCTGTCTGTACATTCCCCACATCTGTCTGTACATTCCCCACATCTGTCTGTACATTCCCCACATCTGTCTGTACATTCCCCACATCTTTCTGTACATTCCCCACATCTGTCTGTACATTCCCCACATCTGTCTGTACATTCCCCACATCTGTCTGTACATTCCCCACATCTGTCTGTACATTCCCCACATCTGTCTGTACATTCCCCACATCTTTCTGTACATTCCCCACATCTGTCTGTACATTCCCCACATCTTTCTGTACATTCCCGCCCCCCAATATCTCTATAGCATGTATCTTATACTTTCCCCCTATCTATATCAAAGCCGAAACACACGCACGCACACACAACTGGTCTTCCTCCACTCGCATGCCCCTCCCCTACCAGCCAATGTACCCCTGCCATCTACCCAACTTCTTTTGCTCCTTCTTCCGGGGATGTGTGTGTGTGTGGGAGGGGGTGAGGGGGGCACCTTAGAACTTTTCATTTTCCCATAACGACAAACTTTCACTCCACCACCACCACCCTCCTTTCCACGCTCCACACACACGGGCCACTTACACACGCACCGACACCGGTCCCGTAGTAGATAACGAAGCCTGGAGTGGAGGGCGGGCGGGGGGAGCGCTTGGAGGGGGGCCGCCGCTCATGTGGAGGGGTTGGGAGGGGGCGAGAAGCTTCTGATGACTTGAGCAGATCCCCCCACAGGCTGTGTTCACTGAAGCGTGGACTATACATGGTTTGGGGGGGGGGGGAGATTGGTTTTGGAGTCTGAGGAGCTTAGTAGGAGGAGGGCGGTGATAAATCTTTAAAAAAAGTTGTGGAACATGAGGTTAGTGGGGTGGGGAGGGGAAGTGCGGATTGGTCATGCTCTGTGTTACTGTGGATTAGTAAGTTAATTAGTTAAAAAAAATAATTCTTTCTTCTTATTTTTTTACAGCACACAAAAACAAAACAAAAAAAAAACAAAATGTTTTCAAATGTTTTTTTTTATGTTTGTTTCTTATCATTTTGTCGACTCTCCGCGAAGTAATTAGGAATTTATTTGTGTCTGGCTGACATGATGAATAGATCAGCCATATGGCGCACACCCCGTTGTAGAATAAATATTTTAGAAACACGGATAATTAATAAGTCGTTGAAAACTAAATCACAAGCGCGCGCGCGCACACACACACACACACACAAATCTCGTTAGCTGGAGGCGTGTGTGTGTGTGTATGTGTGTGTGTAAGACTAGGATTTAGATTTGTTTGAAATAAGAGACGTAGATGATTGATATGATCAAAGTATTATATATATACTAGCTGTACCCTGCAAAACATTTGCATAGAGTTATATCCCCTTAGGCTTGATCGGCAGGCGAGGTTATTTTTTGGTTTCGGGCAGATCCGATTTTTTTTTTTTCGTGATTGTATTTTAAACTGGAATACTGTAATACTGTTATATTAATTCTTTACTTTCGATTTAACGCACACTCGAAATGAATATTATTATATATGATGATATATATATATATATATATATATATATATATATATATATATATATATGTAAGGAATATATAGACAGAGGCGAACTTTGGTAGGTGTTAGCCTTAGTCGCTGTACGCCTTCTAAGAAAAACAAAGGATTGAAATTACAAACGGTAAACGTTTCTTATAACTTTAGTATTTATGTCGGGGCCCCAGTCGCACACCAGATGTGCCCAGCGTTGAATCCGCCTCTGTGTTTAGAATTTTATATAGTAGTCTATGCAGCTTTTGCAAATAAATGAACTATATTCTTGAAGTGAGCGAATTATATTCTTGAAGTGAGCGAATTATATTCTTGAAGTGAGCGAGTTATATTCTTGAAGTGAGCGAATTATATTCTTGAAGTGAGCGAATCATATTCTTGAATTTGGCAAAAGAGATTATTTATTATATATAATCTTAAGAGTATATTATTGCTATAAAAATGGGGGGTTTATTGATATATATAATAGATATTCTAAGTGAGAGCAATAATCTGCTTGAAATGACTTAGACCACTGGTTCTCGCGACTGTACCACAAAGGGTTCCAAAGTATGTCCGCGAATGCCCCTCACACATTGTTCGCGAATAAATGCACTTATTCTCACAATGGAATGTGCTCACCTTTCTAATGCGATACTTGGACACGTGATTTTTGGTGATGAGTCATGCAGGAAACTGGCGACTTTCTTCAAAATTGAAGATTTTTTAAATGAAGATTATTTGTCATTCCGAATCGCTGTATAACCCTTTCCCGTACAGAGACAGTGACGGATTTTGCGCTTGTAAATAGTAAATTCTTAGAATGAGAAATGTAGATTTTGGGTTTCAACAATATTCTATTATTATGAAACATGCAAAATCTTCATATCAGCTAATTGATTTTTTTTAATAAGAACAAATTAGATTATTGATAAGAATCAATAATGAGTTTTTAGGTATTACTTAAATATATGATTCGTATGAACGAACAGAGTTTAATGATATTATCAAAGGAGACTCTTGATAAAGAACCATAAAATTATAAAAAGTGTTTTATTTCTGATCAGCAACTGGTGTTTTAGTTGGTTTTCTTTTTTAAAACTGAATGAAAAGTTAATACAACATTAGTAAAAAAAAAAGTAAAGTTCTCTTAACCCTAATGGGCCATCGGGGCAGATGAAGTGTAGAATTCATCTGTTTCTATAACCTCGGCATATGAAGGGACCCATTTAAAGCTGGGTGGACTTGTGGGACGACTTTGTACCAAATTTCACCTGGAAAAATTCCATGGGCCTCACCGAGGATCGAACCCAGGACTCTCAGGTCAACAGTCGAGTATCTACACCACTTGGCCACCCGTCCCTAATACAACATTATTATTGTTAATTGCTGATAACATCTGATCGATAACTCTTTTTTTCACGTGCGAGTTATCTTTTCTTTCTTTTTTTTATTTTCAGTGCAAGCAGATATTCATTTTTAAGTACAATTTTTCAAAAATATGCAAAAAAAAAAATGTCTTTTCAATTTCCTTTACTTTCGTCACTTGGATAATAATATCTGCCATCCCTGCGCCACACAATGTTTCCTTTGTGTTTAATTTGGTCGCATTGAAAGATCAACCAACATATACAGTTTATGTCAGGTACAAATAAAACAGTTATAACAAGAGTGGTGAATGCGACCAAATTAGAATACAGCTTATAGAACGGGTGGTCGTGCGGTGTAGAGCGAACGACTGTCGACCGGAAAGTCCTGGGTTCGAAACTCAGTAAGAACCTTGGGATTTTTTAAAGGTCCTTGTGTAAGTCCCACAAGTCCACCCAGCTTTAAATGGGTGCCTGACTTTATTGTTGGGGGAGTAAAGGCCGCTTGGGTGTTGTGCTTACCACACAACCCCTTTTATATGCCGAGGTTACTGAAACAGATAAATTCTACACTTCATCTGCCCGAAAAAACGGGCCCTTAGGGGCTAAAGGGAACTTTTTTTTTTTACATGTACAAATAAAACGTTTTAGTAAGAGTAGGATGTGTCAATTTATCTTGGCATTTTGTTGTTGCTGTTGTTGATTGTTTAAGAGAGGTGACATTGCACATGCCCCTACTAACTGACGCTCTTATTCATCTGAGCTCCTCCCTTCCTTCCCCCTCCCTCCTCCTACCACACACCTTACCCCCGGGAAGATGACAAGGGTCGCGAACCGCGGGGGGTACATCCTGCTCCACAAGCAACCAATCCCCGTTGTCATCTAGACCGGGGGGGAGGGGAGCAGCACAGCGGTCAACTGTTTGAACAACTGAACTGGCAAGGGGCACACAATCGTGTAACTTCCCATTGTCGGCCGTCACACACACGCACACACAAACTAAATAAATTGTCTCCCCTTGCATCCAAGTCTTCTTTTTTGTTTCATCTTTGAGGGTGGTCTTCCCTTGATCACGTGTTTGGCACGCGAGTTACTACGGTTGGTTCCGATATACGAACCATTCAAATAGTCGGGTATGGATGACTGGTCAGTTAAGTGGCAACAAATTATGTGTTTTCCGTTAGTAGCATTTGTAAAGACCCAGGTTGTATGCGACTTGAAAGACAGGCATTAGTGTCTTGGTTGATCTGAGCTTTTAATATTGGGCTGAGATCTTTTCTACCATTTGATGTAGTAACCATAGCAACCATTCTAAATAAAATGTAGAAGATGGACATCCATTTCATGAATGTGACACATTTGCATCCATGAACACACAGCGGTATCTGTGTTGATACATTTACTGTCTTACTGGGCAGATGACCGAACTAGGTATTCGATGAAAAGACGAGACTTAAAACTTAACTGGACAGGTCAAGATAGAGGTCATTTTTTTAAATAGGTAGTACTTAGGTAGGTAGGAGAGTGAGTGAATTGATAGCTAGACATTAAAACAGACAGACAGACAGACAGACAAACTGACTGACTAACTGACAGACAGATCGGTGGATGGATGGATGGATGGATGGATGATAGATAGATAGATATACAGATAGACGGACAGGCAGACGGATGGACAAATAGACGGAAAGAAATAAGAATACACAGCCAGACAGAAGGACAAACAGGCATATAGACAGACAGAAGGACACAGACAGGCAGAAGGACAGAGAGACAGCCAGACTAACAGAATGATAGTCAGACAGACCGACAGACAGAAAGACAGACATATAGATTTATGTTGTATGCCGAACAATAAAAAGTAAAAAAAAATGTTTAACTGTGTCGTGTAGAACGATTGTGCAATGTTTCAACTAGTTTAGATTTTTCCCCACTGCCAACATATTGAGGGGTGAGGGGTGTGCTGTAGCTCTAAATAATCTCTGAGTAAGGTATAAGTAAGGTATAAGTAAGGTATAAGTTGATCCTATGTCAAACACTTTCAGGGCTTCGTTGTGCGCCCCTGACACCATCCTCGTTGTGGCCCGGGGCTGCAATCTCCATGGATGCACCGCGAGAGAAAGATGCACCACGAGAGAAAGATGCGCCAGGAGAGAAAGATGCGCCAGGAGAGAAAGATGCACCACGAGAGAAAGATGCACCACGAGAGAAAGATGCACCACGAGAGTAAGATGCACCACGAGAGAAAGATGCACCACGAGAGTAAGATGCACAACGAGAGAAAGATGCACCACGAGAGAAAGATGCACCACGAGAGAAAGATGCGCCACGAAAGATGCGCCACAAGAGAAAGATGCACCACGAGAGAAAGATGCACCACGAGAGAAAGATGCTCCACGAGAGAAAGATGCACCACGAGAGTAAGATGCACCACGAGAGTAAGATGCACCACGAGAGAAAGATGCGCCACGAGAGAAAGATGCGCCACGAGAGAAAGATGCGCCAGGAGAGAAAGATGCACGACGAGAGAAAGATGCGCCAGGATAGAAAGATGTGCCAGGAGAGAAAGCACCGCGAGAGAAAGATGCACCACGAGGAGAAAGATGCACCGCGAAAAAAAGATGCGCCAGGAGAGAAAGATGCGCCAGGAGAGAAAGATGCAACACGACAGAAAGATGCACCACGAGAGTAAGATACACCACGAGAGTAAGATGCACCACGAGAGAAAGATGAGCCACGAGAGAAAGATGCACCACGAGAGTAAGATGCACCACGAGAGTAAGATGCACCACGAGAGAAAGATGCACCACGAGAGAAAGATGCGCCACGAGAGAAAGATGCACCACGAGAGAAAGATACACCACGAGAGAAAGATGAGCCACGAGAGAAAGATGCACCACGAGAGAAAGATGCACCACGAGAGAAAGATACACCACGAGAGAAAGATGAGCCACGAGAGAAAGATGCACCACGAGAGTAAGATGCACCACAAAGTAAGATGCACCACGAGAGTAAGATGCACCACGAGAGTAAGGTGCACCACGAGAGAAAGATGCACCACGGCAGAGACAAGAGGCAAGCTGACTGATCAGTCTGACATCATCAAACCCCTTTGCCGGTCCTTTTCCATTTAATCGAGGTCATGTATGTGGGGGGTAGGGGGTGGAGTAGGTGGCCTTAAATCTCATTTGTGTACCCTCCCCCTCCCCCGGAGAGGAGTGCCGCATTACCCATCCCCGTCAATCTGATAGTTACGCCACTACCCCTACCCTTAACATTTTTTTATTCAAAATCTCCCCTTGGTGCGCTAATATCTAGATCCTAAGTTATCAGTTACACTAGTTGAAACCACTAATTACTCCAGTACTTCTTAATCTGTTCCTTTCAATGTTATTAAGTACATAGTTAGACGCTATGCTATCGCCATGGCTACTTACACGGTTACAACTAAATGAAATACAAGCATTACACACTGAACACGTCAAGAAAAGCAAACTGTTATCTAAGGGAAACCACCATGAAATAAAAAGCATTTCTGATCCCATAACTGATTGGCTTCCCTTGATTCTGTAATTAAGAAACTAATGCTAAGACAGTCCTTGCTAATAATTTAATTTTTTATTATTTACTTTTAATTAAGGAATATAAGAAAAAAAAGTGTCGTCATCAAAGGATCACGTGATTTTTAATATCTAAGCATAACAGTAAATATGTTTATTAATCATTTTCTATTTAATTTAGTTTCACTTGTGATTTTCAGATAAGTTTTTGTTGAGTGAGTTAGGAGCTATATAGCTATAACATGTAAGTTTTAACCTCTGCCGAACCTAGGTATTTGGGGACCCTGGAGCTTGGCCGCTTCGGGGGCCCCTGCCTTTTTACATACGACACCAGGACATGAGATAATGTATTTAATATTCAATGTAAAAAAACCATTGCTGGGGCCCCCCTCAAGCTGGGGCCCGGGGGTATTTCTTAATTCGGACTCCCCCCCCTCCCCCACCCTAGGTACGCCTCTGGCTTTTCTCTTTAATAAACAATATAACTCATTTCAAATTATTTGAAAAGTTTGTGCGTGTGAGTGATAACTGGGCGTATAGAACCGATCTTGTTCCGACAAGGTTCTCATCCGGTATAACGCTTACCCCCAAGGGGTGCGGGGGGAAAGATTATCCAGGGATACGCAGCGAGGTATAATTTTTGCCCTAAAACAACCAAGAGTTGAAAGAGAGGTCGCCAGTTTGATGCGTGTCTCCATTACCAAATTGCTTGCCTCGCGATTAGCGTATAAGAATAGGTAAGCGCATCTCAATATGAAAATAAATAGGCCTATATTCATTCGCGAACTTACATGTGAGGGGCCGGCCCGTAGCCAGGTCAAAGTAAGCAGAGGGGCACCAATACCCAGCAAGAGGGGCGCCATCTCATTTTGGTTACTTTTTCTTTATTTTTTTTTCCTCTTTTTCTTCTTTTTTAAGCGGGGGGGGGGAGCAAGGCCCCCCAGTGCCCCCCTTGGCTACGGGGCTGGTGAGGGGTACCCGCGGACATACTTTCGCACCCTTTGGGGTACAGACGTAAAAAAAAAAGGGGGGGGGGTGAAAGCCGCTGAATTACGTGTCTGCCTAGGAGCAGTGCACTCAATGCCAGCATGTTCTTTGAGGCAGTGTTTATTTGTATTATTATTTCACTACACTGTCTACTTAAAAAGAGAAGCGATACTAATTAAACGTAATAATAATGAATACCTTCACATAATGCCCTAAAATAAGTTTCAGTATGTTGTTATATATCAATATTAAGGGGTGACAGAGGGGAATAGTTTGGGAACCTTTGATTTGAACAAAAATACTTTATATATTTATCTTAAATTTTTTGAACAAAGTATTTTTGTTTTTTGAAAGTCTAGTATAACAAATAAGCATGTATGTTCAGAGTAAACACATTTAGGCCTACCGTAAATAAATCGTGTTCACTTATCACTATACAATAAAGTGTTTGAGCAAACCTTTTATGGTATTGTTAAGTAGGCTTTTTAGGATTGGTTCAGACATCAGGGAGTATTGGTGACTCATAGCTCAAACATGTATAAAAATAATTATACTTATTGCAATATTAAAACAAATAACTAAGGTACCGACAGTTTTAAGTCTAATCAAATATTATATTTCTTATATGATGAGTTTTAAATCTATCCTTAAATTTACACGTCAGGTTAAAGGTTCGGATCGTGAAAAATGTTAATGCATGTTTTTAATGTGGACTTAACCGGAAAGGTTTACTAATCCCAAGATATAATACGGAAGTGGCCTAGTCATAGAATCTGTTTTCTGATATCATTTTACGTCGATAAAATAAAAAAATGGTAAGAAATGATCTAGTGAGAACTTTGCTAAAATAAAGGATTATGTTTAGTCTTTGAGAAATAGTCTATAAATGCACAATGTTTATAAGAAAACGAATAGTTACATTTAGATTGTGATGTACTTAGTCTTATTTGACAATTATTTGTATAAGTCTATAAGTTGAGTTGGGTGAACCTTCATGAATCAGAAAATGTAGTAATATTACTATTATAAATTTTAGTTTATAAGTCTAAAACTAGAGGAAAATGTTTTACAGTATATACTTTTGAGTTTTTTTTCTACTTATACATATTATTCAAATGCAAATTATTGCATTTAAATTAAGATGATTAATGACAATGAGTCACAATGATATGTTATTGATTGATATAAATAAATGTCTTATTATGATGATTTAAATTAAATAATTTGATTAAAAAGAACATCTTGTGATTACACAGGTCGGGCGGTAAAATGCATGTAGTAATAATGAAAATATAAAATAGCCTGGTTATTGCATATATCTAACAGAAATATATATACTCAAATAATCTTTAAGTTTGAAAACAATCAAAAACATTTAGAAAATTAAAATATAATTATAATGAGGCAAAAAGAAATGAACTAGCATGATGAGTTAGGTTAAAACCGAGATGAAAAAAGTCATTTAATAAATTAAAAAAAAATGGGCAACTTAGACACACAAAAATCAATTTTCATCTTTCTAATATTATAGTAATAATATGATCATTTGATTAGTTAACTGACCTACAGGCTACATCCACTAATGGCTAATTGTCTACTTGAAATATATATCATGTGTTACTTCATTTACAATGCTCTATTAGCAACTATATTAAGAGCATGTTAGAATTACTCTTTTTCATCAGCATTTAAACAGATCGTTGAGTGCATTTATATCAATTTGCTTAACATTCATAACTTGTAATTTGTACTATAATGTATTTTAATAACCTTTTTTTTCTGAATTCCTTTACACCAGTCTAAGTATTCAGAAGAAGACATTGCTGATATTCAGGAAACATTCACCCTGTTTGACACAAGGGGTGACAGAAAGATTGCCGCTAGTCAGCTTGGTGATGTCCTGAGGGCCTTGAATCAAAACCCAACTGAACAAGAGATTAGGAAATGTGGATATTCAGCAAATCCTGGTATGTGAAAAAAGAGTTAATTAACTGATCTTTAATTTCATTTATTTATCTTGCAATTAGTCCCTTAATATATTTGAAGTACTAAACACATTTTTTTTTATTAGAAATGAACAGAATAAGAAGACATCATACCAAGTCCAGAATGTTTTGATAGAATAATTTTATCATGTCATAAGTTATAAAAGATAAAAACTGGCATGCTTATATGTCAGTCATTATAATTTTCATATATGTTCTAAGGAAATTTTTGTCTACTTTTTAGTGGATTTAAATATTTGCTCTTTTATTGTATACTTTCTAGTTATAATATAGTTAAACTGGCTATTGTTTGTAAAGCTATCAAATTAGGAAAAGGTTTTAAGGACAAAGCTACATAGAGTGAAGCATCATAAAAAAATCTTATTTAAAATAATTAATATAATTAACTAATTGTCCATTTCATCTTTTTTATTTTCCGCAGATGCAAGAATTTCATTTGAAACCTTCTATCCAATTTATCAATCGTTCTCTAAAAATCGGAAGGATCCATCATTCGCAGATTTTGTTGAGGGTTTCAGAGTCTTCGACAAGGACCAGAATGGTACAATTAGCTGTGCTGAACTTAGACATATCCTTACTGCGCTAGGTCAGTTGTTTGTTTGAAAAGTGTATAGTGTTAGATTGTTACAATATAATTTGACATAAATTCAAAATATAGCAACCTTTTAGACAGAGATTGCATATTTCCCCATAGTTATGTCATACAAGAAAAGGTAAAAAAAAAAAAACTTCCGCAAAGAATATTTGGCAGGAGTTAGCAATGTAATAGGTAGGTGCTTTTTATTTTAATATACTCATATGTTTAGATGTACAACATTATGAGTTATTACTAATTTTTATTTTTGGGCCCTTACTTATCCGCTATGTAGTTTACAAACAGTAAATTACATAGTTTAAGAGTATACGTCCAGCTGCTAATTTAAATAGACCAACATCTTTTAGTGTGCTGCATAGATAATTAAAGCACAGAGAGAGATTTCTAATACAATTTACATGCTGTCTAATAAGACAGACAGGGGAACGGTTGATTGTGTGGTAAAGATTCCCCCACAACTGTAAACCTGAAGGTCTCACTTCAATTCCAGCTGATAAAGCCCTGAACATTTTCTAGATCCCAAGTCTATTCAGCTTTAATGGTGTGCCTGACAGTTGAAGTAAACAGGCTGCTAGACATTGTGCCAGTCACCTACTTATGTCTTCCACCTGGAATGTTACACTCTGTCTGCCGCAGCGAGCTGAAAAAAAAGGGGCTTTCAAAAAAAAAAAACTGAACCATTAGTGGACTTGAATTAAAAAAAAAAGGAAAAATAGGTCCATTTGGCTGCTTTTTTTTTATAAAATGTTTAAAAATTTTTAAGAAGTTCATTTGTGTTTCAATTTTTGTTTGTCTTGTTTAAACAGGTGAGAAATTAACTGAAGAAGAAGTAGACCAGCTGTGTGCAGGGCAGGAAGACAGCCAAGGCAATATTCAATATGAAGGTGAGCGCAAGAAAATGTTTTGATCTGTATTTTTTTTTTTTTTACATTTACATCCCTCCCCCCAACTTATTTAAATGTCTTGAAATAGACCAGTTTTACATCGTAGACACCTCATTGCCAATGGTCGGGTCTGTCACACGTTATGAGATCTTTATCGCTTTTCTAACTGAAATGACAACGGTTTTGGAGGGGAGAGAGGGGGTTGGTCAGAGGGGCTCCATAGATAATTAGGAACTCAAAATTTGCAGGCTGTGGCCTTGACAGTGTTTTTGTCGAGGTCCCTCCCCCCTCCCCCTCCACCTCCCCATGAGGCTTTACCAAAACCTAAAATAGACATCATCAGCCTTGTTTTTATAATCATTGCCAGTGACACCCCCTTTACCTGTGAAATTCTCCCCTCATGAATCCCCAGGGCAAACCTGTTATCACATGTGTGATTGAAAAACTAAACACTCTGGCTGATTTCTTCAAATAAAATAGATCTCTTGCTACTGAAGTGTAGAAATTCTATTAAGGGCAAGACAAGCCGTCTGCCATTGACACCTTGTAATCCAAACCCTAAAAAAAAAAAAGAGTCTGCTGAACAATGCACAAGTGAGAAATTTAAAAACTATAACTTTTCATATTTTTGTCATGCAGCAATGGGAAATAACATTTATTGATGGGGTTTATCCAAAAGTTCATGAATTAATATTGAGTGCAAAATTTACAATGTACAGTTATTTTTTTTTTTTTTTTTTATTTTTTTGTTAAGAAAAATTGAATTGACAAAGGCTGTTTTTTTTCCCACAGAGTTTATCAAGGTGGTGATGAATGGTTAATTCTCTTCTGTTTTGTTTATTGTTAATGTGGGACCCAGAAGCAAACTGCTTTCTTGCAAAGTGTTAAATTCTAATCCTGAAAATTGATTATATTAAATTTATATGAAACAATAGATATCAAAATATGAAATGTACATCTTTTTTTCTAATAAATTGTACATCTGAAAATAGTAGATTTTGGGACATATATATTTAGTGAACATTTTGAATCACATTTCGGTTTTGTTATATACAGTTGTTTACAATAAACAAAGAATTTTTTTTTTTCGCTCTGTTGATATCGTTTAATTTCCTTCTGGGTTACAGCTTTGTTAAATTATAATTCTAGTTTTCTGCAGTTTTAAAAATAATTATGGCGTTTTGTCAACCATGTAGTAGTTTAAACTAGGTCTGCTAGTTTGTCAGAAACTTGTGTACAATTAACCAGTTGGTTGCCATGCATTGTACAGTAACTACATTTCTATTATATATATATGTATCAGTCGTCTGAGCATTGCATATGTGTTCATTCTTTAAAAGCTTGATTATATCTTATGTATTTTATTGCGTCTCTGCTTCTTAATTATGGGGGTTAAATATGTAATCACTGAAGATTTTAGCTTTATATGATTCACTTTTTCATTCAGCTCTTAAAGAATGCACTCTCTCTCTCTCAGAAAACTAAATATATTTTATCATTATTAGTATGTATCTTTTGGTTTGATTTGTTTTTCAAAATATTTATTTTTCAAATCTGGGAATGTAAAGCCCTTTTTTTTTATCAGATAAATGTTTTTATATTTATATTTAATGAACAAATAAAAACAAATTTCACTCGAATACCGATTCCTTTAAATTATTAATATTGTTCATGTGTTGTTTCATAACATTTTAAACCATCCGGTTAAAGTCAGATGAGAAAATATAATTGAATGTTTGTGAGACAGATTTATAAATAAGTTGAGTTGAAATGTTGCAAGAGACAGGATACTTAATTTACTATTTATATTTACTGCTACAATGAAATTGAATTTTTTTTTAAAATATGGAATAGTTGAATCTGTATAACAAGTTGACACTGATATAATTTCTCCACCCCCCCCTCAATGCTTCTCATGTCATCTTTTGATGCCCCCATATAAAAAGTTTACTAGAATGAATGTATACCGTCCACAGTAAAGACTTTATTATATACCCCGTCTTCTTGGCCATGGTGATACAAATGTAATTACTAGGTAGTTTGGTTTTTTTTTTTTTTAATATTTTTAAAAAGTTAAAAATTTGTAATCCTTTAGGGGAAGGATGGTGATAGTTAATTTCTGTTCTAAAAAGCTATATTAATAAATAAGTTATATTAGGAAAAAAGTTATATAAATAATTTATATAAGGAAAAAAAGTTTTATTAAATAATTAAGTTATATAAGGAAAAAAGTTATATTAAATAATTAAGTTATATAAGGAAAAAAGTTTTATTAAATAATAAGTTATATAAGGAAAAAAAGTTATATTAAATAATAAGTTATATAAGAAAAAAGTTATATTAAATAATAAGTTATGTAAGGAAAAAAGTTATATTAAATAAATAATTTATGAAAGGAAAAAGTTATATTAAATAATTTATGAAAGGAAAAAGTTATATTAAATAAATAAGTTATATAAGGAAAAAAGTTCTATTAAATAAAATAGCTATATTAAGCAAATATATCAATAAAAAAAGTTTTATCGTAAGTATTTTTGTAAATTACGGGGTGGGGGGGGGCGACAACTCATGTTTGCATTTTATAAATGTGAACGAACCCTGTGTAAAAAAAAAACAAAAATTAATACATTTCAGAGAAAAGACAATTTGCTCAACACGATCGTATCGATAATTGCAGTAGGTTTATTTTAGCATCCACTCGTCTCCCCTCCCTATCCTATCCATTGACATGAAACATCGGTGTAATCACATAACAGTCATCAAAAACATGGGCGTAGTCCCAACTTGACTCACAGTTGTTCACAGTCAGAAGGAACTTACTGGACATGATATTGTTATTATTATTTAATTACACATCTAGCATAGGGGTGGGCAAACTTTTTAAAACCGCGGGCCACAGAGGGGCCCGACCAAGGGCAGGTGGTTAGTATATATGAAATTTTAAGAGTCAAGGCAAACGTTGGTGTGACGAAGGTGCAGAGCGCAGGCCGAATCAGTCTGATTCAATGTACTTGACCACCGGGCCGCAGTTATCCCTTGTGAGTCCGCGGCTCTCTAATATAAAGCATTACACACTGAACACGTCAAGAAAGGCAAACTGTTATCTAAGGGAAACCACCATGAAATAAAAAAAGCATTTCTGATCCCATAACCGATTGGCTTCCCTTGATTCTGTAATTATGAAACTAATGCTAAGACAGTCCTTGCTGATAATTATCTAATTTTTAATCATTTACCTTTTTTTTCATAAAGGAATAAAAAATAAAGAGTCATTATCAAAATGTAACATGATTTTTTAACATTTAAGCATGACAATAAACATGTTTAGTAATCATTTTCTTTTTTAAAATTTAGTTTGACTTGTGAGTTTCAGAGAATACGTTTTAGTTGAGTTAGGTTGGAGCTATATTTCTGTTACACTGATGTTTTACCACATGCATAATGCAAAATCTCGCTTTTTATTTTATCAACAATATAATTAATTTTAAATTATTTGAAAAGTTCCCTGATTAATCATTTATTGGTGTGTTATAGCCGGGCAGGGGCGCCGAGAGCCAACAAGGGCCCCAGGGCAGGACATCATTGCGGGCCCCTTAATAAACAATGAGTCGTGAAAAAATTGACGTGGTCGGGGCGGCCGGGCCCCTTACAGATGTGGGCCCCCTGGCAATGACCCCCCTCTCGGCGTGCGTGTAGCTGGGTGTATATAACCAATTTTGTGAATAGGCAAAACGTGTTTCGCAGTTCTCAACCGGTTGTACGCGTACGCCGATGCAGCCCCGTAGCCAAGGGGGGGGCACTGGGGAGCCGTGCCCCCCCCCCGCTAGGTGTGGAGTTCCCCCCCCCGCTTAAAAAGAAAAAAAAGAGGAAAAAAATAAAGAAAAAGTAACTAAAATGAGAAGGTACCCCCTTGCTGGGTATTGGTGCCCCCTGCTTACTTTGACCTGGCTACGGGCCTGCGCCGATGTATACACGAAAGGTTATCAAGTGGTACGCAGCTGATGTTAGAAAGCCTATGATTTCCTTTTATGAACATTATTACAGTTAGATCAATTGTTAAGTTTTTCTACCCAAGTAGTGCACGGTTTGACGAATTAGCTTTCACCTCTATTTCTTTCACATGAATGCTTTGCCCCTCTTTCCCCCCATAAGATACACAACAGTTTTTTCTCTATGCAGTTTAACAAATAATAATTTAAAGTAATATTTCGTTCTTTAAATAAACAATTTTTTTTTTATTTAATCGAACACAACACAGGTTTATGTTCCTTGATATAACTACAGCACAATATGTGTACATATTTTTATACACACAATCACTTAGTCGTAAATTGGCAGAATTTTTTTTTTTTTGAAAGAACTATTTCTTTGGTACATTTTCCATACGACAGTGGACATAACCCGTTTATTGACCCCCTGGCATATTAGGTTAGGTACTTTACCTGACTGAAGCTGTTAGACTTGCTTTGTTTACAAACACTGTCGTAAGGTAAAAAGTTGGTGATCTTTTTTTCCCCATGACCTATTTCTTTGCTGGTAATAGTGTGGTATACATGTCCCTGTGTATTGAGCTAGGTACTTCCCCTAATGTTAACTACTAGCCAATGCTTTGTCTATATATTTTACAAACACAGTCGTCTGGTAGTAAACTAGTAATATTTTTCGCACGACCTATTTCTGTACTGGTATAGACGCTCGGTTGACACTTGTCACTGTTTATTGAGCTAGGTACTTCCCCTGATTGAGTCTTCTAGCCAATGGTATGTTTACAAACACATCCGTACAATTTTTCATGACCTATTTCTTTGCTTGCATACATGTCAAGTGGACACCACTCCTGTTGACTGAGCTAGGTACTTCCCCCAATCGAGAATTCTAACCGATGTATTGTTTACATAATAAAATATATAAGAAGAAAACAACTGGTAGTGATATAACTCGCTCCTAATTTGACAAGCTAGGAACATTTCATGATTTTAAACAGCTTACCACTGTTATGATTACTTATATAACCATTAACAGTATTTCGCGATGGCCCTAGGGCCTAGGCCATGGCGTATAGTCGTTTATCTGTAAACTAGTCATCCCCCGGCGTAAAATACGCCGCCTTATCAATCAATATAATTACTGTAATTTTATTCTTAAATAAGAAATCAAACAAAATAACAGGCTGATATCTTCGGAGAAAATACATGGAATGCAAAGTTGAACTTTGACCTAACCCGAGCGAAACAACGCGAGGTGTCGTCTGTGATGTATTCGGGAAATTCCACAATCTATAAATAGTCCTGCGTCTTGAAGTTGTGTTTTATATATATATATATATAGATAGGGCCCTGAGTGCAGCAACGATGAAGGCTACATATCTATTACAAGTACTACAAGCTGAGGTTTGCTTCGCCTTTTTTTTCAGCATCTTAGGGAGGCGCGGCTCTGCGTGTCGACTGTGGCACGCGTGCCATAGCTCTAGGTTCGCCGCCACTGATATAGATCAAATCACTGTCGTTCTTAATGATATGTAAACAAATTAACCGTCTTGGGCAGTGCCGAACCTAGGAATTTGGGGGGGGGGGCTTGGCCTCTTTGTGGGTCCTTGCATTTTGACATTCGACATCATGACATGAGGTAACGCTCTTAATATTTAATATAAAAAAATTGTTTGAGGGCCCCCTTAAGCTGAGGCCCAGGAGGACTTTCGAATGTGTACCCTCCCTCCCTAGTTACGCCTCAGGTCTTGAGCCACCACGTACAGTGTTTATTTCTATTACAACTGTTGCCAAGCAGGGACCTGACAAGTACTTTTGCAGAGGACTACAAAAAAAAATAAATTAAGGTATTATCTGGCTATGCTCTTAAAAGACTTATGATTGGCTCTAGGCTTTTCAGTATATATGGAACTCATCATAGTTAATTTTATGTTAAAGGGTTGTATTTGTTGTTATTATGATATTACTAAAATATTTAGATTAATAATAATGACTTACAGGAAAGGCATTTTTTAGAATTCAGTATAACAAACACATATGTTTACATTTACCCGTTTAAAAAATAAACAAATAAATATAATTTCTAGGAAAAAAGGAAAAAACTATGTGTGCATATGTAAAAGAGAGAAAAAAAACCAAAGAAGAGGAAAAATATGAAAATCATGAAGTGAATTCAAAAAGGTCAGAGGTCACATGTTCTCATTAGAAAAATTCAAACATTTTATTTTTTGTGCATTACAATTCATTAAATGTATTAACAGTCTTAAAATGCTTTTATATATACAATATTAGTACACGCAAGGCTGTAGCTTTGTTAAGACTAACTAGACGACCAGTTTGGGTACCATAACCATTTCACAGTACATGTACATACATTTCTGACAAGGTAGGGTGTATGGCTTAACGCCTGTTCATTGATCACCTCTTGTTATAATTTCACAAGATGATCAGTGCAAGTTATGTCATTCGTCTATCATCTATAACTGCTCACCGTTCCGATTATTAATTACACTTAGCTTAAATTAAATTAATACATTTTAAATGTTGCGTATTAGTTCAAGTAACGATTGACATGCCCATATTACGGCTAATTGTTTCCTTTTGCATTTTTTAAAAATAATTTATTCCACTTTCTAGTTTGAGAAAAATCTGGCTAACCAGTAAATAACATCCTGTTGTCAATAAATGTTATTTTCAGTCACATGAAAAGTATTACTAAACAGTAGGAAACGATAGGTATTTTTTACAAATTTATTCGTCTTAGACTAAACTATATTTGTTTACTTTTCTATCCGGCATCTATTACTTTATTCGAACAAACATACGTTACTTTATACAACCTAATTACCCGTATGAGGTGGGGCTTCCACCAAATTTAACGCATAAATTGCCATAAATAAAGTTGGAATTGTACAAATTATATTACGATATTTGGATTTGAAGTTAAGAAACTGAAGTAAAAAAAAGTTTAGGCCTAGGCCAGCCTTTGGTTTTAAGCCTATGTTATCAATTATCATCGATTTGGACTATCGATATTGATATGTTAATTTGTCAGCTAGGCGTTATTATCATTTTGTTTGTAGCAGACAGTACATGTATTAGAATTGACCCACCTTTTTCTTACTAATATAATAGAAGCTGGATTTGATTAGACCAGGCAAAGTTATTGTTTTTTTTTTCTTTGACAAATCAAAATTTTGATAGTTCAATATTTTGGTTTTAGGGGCAGAAAATATTTTAATGATATTATTGATATTTACCCCTGTGCTGGCTAAAACAGGTTCCCAGCTATTGTCCAACGTACTAAGAAATGAATTTGGAAGTTAGTTATGTGACTGGCAGATGTATCAAGTTAAATTAATATACTATAATATAAATACTATGTATACAATGTAGTCATTATTCTCATTATAGTTAAAAACTTAATTAATAATTTATCAAATGTAAGTCTTAATCATTTATCATTTTATGCTGTTCTTTAAAGTTCATACTGACACTTCAAAATCAAATTAACTTTTATTTCCCAATTTCGATGTTCCAATTGAAAGATAACTTGTTCAAACTATAATATGATTCATATGGATTCAAAAAAGTGTAGTAAAACTTAAAAATCTTGCAACTGTTGTATTGTTAATGCTCACAACTTGCCTGCTGGTTGCACATTTAATGATATCAAATGCCTGAAACATAACTTAAAGTTAAAATATTTTTTTCACCAGTACTTTTTAATTTTTCTGTTGATAAATAATCTCTCTCCACCAAGACTAAAATTTTCTATAAAGATTCCAAAAAACATTACGGTTGTATTTCAAATAATTTGCATTTATAAAAAAAATTTTTCTCTCTCCAAAACACTCTAGTGATAACACTTAAGGGCCAGACTGAGCAAAAGTTAAAAACAACAACTCCAAAAGTTTTTTTTTTTTTTAAAGTAGCAGGACTCCATTCTTTATCTAGTTAGTCACCCTGAACATTTATCTGTCTAGTGACTCTTACAGATATCAGTCTTGTTACCCAAAAGTTTTTATACTAGTCCAGGGGGTCGGCAACCTACGACTTTGCGAGCCGCATGCAGCTCTTTCGATGTCAAGTTACGGCTCTTTCGATGTCGAATTGCGGTCTAATCAAATACAATAATATTGAAACAACAATTTTAGTGGCTCTTTAAAAACTGACAAAATTGTGAATTATACCTTTTGGCTCTTCCATCTCAAAAGGTTGCCGACCCCTGTACTAGTCTATTATTTGGCCCATTTTGCAACATTATACAGTATTTTACTAAAGGGGGTCAGCACTCCCTATAACACATTTTGTTTCTGTCTAAGTTAGTCTTGCCATGGCATCTTACAACCAGCAGCCACCTCCAACTGGCGCTGTTCCTCCTTATGGCTATGCAGCTCCAATAAATAATCCAGGTATTTTTATTTTTCATGATGAACTTTTTTTTGTATATAATATAGATTTTGTCATACGTTTTTCCTTAAATGAAAAATGCTTACTTTTCACCTTGATTTCTCTTAGTTACATATATGTTATTAAAAAAACCAATATTTGTTTCATTTACAGGTAATCCTCCTCCGTATGGCTATGCGGCTCCACCTAATAATCCAGGTAAATAATAAAAAGATGGAAAATTGTTTTACTTATAAATATTGTTTTAATCAAGGTAAAACATTAAATTTTGTGTACATTTAAATATTCTGCTTTTTCTGTATATTTTCCCCCTTTAATTTACTTAATCTGGTTTACATTTGATCATTTCTGGAAACAAGTTTTTTTTTTACCATTTTCTTGATCTATTAAATATTTCATAGCTGAGACATCTCACAAGTCAGTGGAATAAATCAAAGAACAAGTGTCAAGCATGACTTCAAGTTTATCACTCTCTCTCTTTTTTTTAAAAAAAATCTTTTGACTTGATCTTTGCATAGTATATCAAACTCCTCGCCAGTCTCGGTGGTGACCCTTTTATTTAAACACATATCTATTTTGCTAATTTTCATAAACTCAGGTTCCCGTACATAGCATAGAATGCTGCAAAGTGAAATGATTGAGATGGACAGGTGCAAACTTGTCATTATTTAGGCAAAATGAATGTAATTATATCACATAGTTGCCATTTCTATTAAAGGTTGTTCAGATGTCTGATAATTGTTGAAGCAGTAGTTTTAATGTTAGCATTCTTTTAGCATTCAATAAAATAAATTTAAAAAAAAATTTTTTTTTTGTAACCTGTCATTTTATGCTGAGTTAAAATTTTTAATTTCTTTGTCTCATACATTAGGGGCTTACCCACCTCCTATTGGCTTTGTGGTTCAGCCAAGTCATTATAATGAAGGCTATGATCAGGAAACTGGGAACAGACCAGCTGGTGACTCAGATACAGACACTGTTATTGCAGTGCCTAAAGCCGCTGACGATTGGAATCAAGGATCATTTTCAGATAAAACCATTCGCAGACGGTTCATCCTCAAGGTAATGTGCTAATCTCATTGCTTGTCCTAAAAGTCGTATCATTTCAGATGAATGTCAATGATCAGCCATTATCGTACATAGTTATTCAAAGAGTAAGAACAGTTTAATAGGAAAACAAAGACTCTAATATGGCTGCCTTTTTTTTCTATATTTCTTGAGGTAATTGGGAAACTGTGTTGATAGTGCATTTCTTACCAACATGAAGTTTAGTCAACATACTACAGGATTCTCAGTTTAATATATAGCTGGAGAATATTAAATATATATATATAAATACATCATTATTTGTAGCATCACATGCTAAAGTGAGCTTCCGGGTGCTAATATGATTCTTATAGTCCTCCATTTGTCAATTTTTGTTATCTCATTTTACCAATGAAAAGAAAAAAGAACAAGTATAAACCTGTGTATAAGTATCATGTTGATAGATTCGGTTCGTCGCGACAGTTAGTTACGGTACATTACAAGAATCTGTGCACTGCAATGGTGGCTGTTTATTGTTTATCAGCATTTAAGGTTGAAATACACTGCACATTTTGTATTGATTCACTGTTGTTAACAATTCAATAGCTGTATTTCTATTTTTCTGTTGTTTTTTTTTTCAGGTTTATGTAATTCTGTTTGCGCAGCTTCTAGTTACATTTGGGTTTATCTGTCTGTTCATTTTTGTGTGAGTTTTTTTTTTATATATATATACATGTATATACTGTTTATGAATTTACACTTACACAGTGGCTAAGGTACCATCATGTGGGACTCCACACCCTATTCCTAACCCTAATATAATTGCTGGTACCCGAAAAAAAAATACGGGCACCAGCCATATTCCTAACCCTACTATAACGGCGCTTGATGATACTGTAGCCACTTCGTTACACTTATCATGAATGTATATACATTTATCACCTCCTTAAGTAAATAGATTAGCTTGGAGTAAAATAAGTCATTCAAAAACCTTCTTATTTCTTAATTTTCTCTCTATAAGAACATTCTAAAAAAAAATTAATTAATAAATAGAATTATTTTTCTGATCCCCTTTGTTCTTTTTCAAAAAGAATTAAGTATAAACATAATAATGAAATACACATGTTTTGATCTTTATATGTATAGTATTAATCAGATCTGTCATTTTTTTTTAGAAAAATGTCATTGTAAGTAATTGTAAGTAATTAAATTAAAAAAGGCTCATTTTTAAAATGCTTGCGTTATTAAAAGAAATTTTTTTCCTTTTGTTTTACAGGACTCCCATAAAAAAATGGGTGCAAAAAAACCTTTGGTTCTATATTTGTGCTTAGTATGTATATTTAGAGATAAGACGTTTTAGTAATATTAAACTGATAAAAATAAATCTGTTATATATAATTCATATTTTAGATTTGTGGACAAAAAAAAAAGCTTTCTTTGGGCAACATGTGTCATCAATATAATTTATTACTTTTTTTTATTTCAGTGTTCTATTTCTGGTCCTTTACATCACACTGGTTTGCTGCCCAAATGTCAGGTCAGTATTTACAATCACTGTGTAATATTTCTAAAGCCTGTTTTTTGTTTCATTAAGATTTTTTAAAACTTACTTTAGTGTTTTAATTATTTTCTTTAAAGTTTGGTTTTTCTTTGTAGCTATCAGAAAAAGGGAAAGAAAAATTATATATTGTTTTGTTAGGTGTTTTTTAAACTTAGTTCAGTGTTTTTATATATTTTTTTTTAATTCTAAGTTGGCTTGTTGTGATAACTGCCAATTGAATTATACATGTACATTGTATCGTTGCACGTTAAATTTTTCTCTAATTCATTTCAGGAGAAAATATCCTAGTAATTTCATTTGCCTTGGACTATTTGTGAGCATTTTTTGTTATTTTTTTTTAAAAACAATTTTGAATATGAATATTGTTTGCAAAAAATTATTCTAGTATGTACTATCTAAAAAATAGCGAATGATAAACATTTATTTAATGTTGCTTCGCATCATCCGGTGGGTCTCAGTCTTTTAAATATTTACGTATTTTCAGACTTTGGTTTTCTCATACATGACAGCTACCATCAGCAGGTAAGTCACATGCTGCTGGAATTCAAAATATGTAGAATAATGCACATGATTTTTGTGTTTATTTACTGGCCTGTGGTCTCTCTAACATCTGCTCTATGGCGCCCCAATACCAGTTTGTATGTTTATATCCCCCCCTTCGATGAATGACGGGTGAGAAGAAAGCCTGAATAAAAATTTCTGTTTAGAAATGGATGGCGCACCTTCTGCTCAATCATAAATGTGCTCAAGTTTGAAATAAAACAGTCACAGACCAATGTACTGACCATTTAAGGCTGGTCATTGCTGCCCCGACAGGGCTGCATTTAATGTAACATTATAAAAGGACATGAATGCTTAACCTAATCCTCTAGAGCGGCCGTCAGCAGGAATAATTATTTCATTTATTTCTAGTTCCAAAGCTTTTTATTTAATCAGTAAAATTTAAATAGATGTTTGTTTCAAGGGATGGCGTGTGGTCTATTTTTTTCTCATTACACATAACACTTCCATTTAATCAATGAAAATCACTTAATTGAAATATCTACAGTTTAAATTATCCATGTAATGATTATAAAATAATTGAAATCTTGTCTAAACTATTGAGTGACAACTTATTTCGTTTGCTAACTATCAGTTTCTCAAACAGGAAAAAACACTTCTTCTTACTGACTTCTTTTATTCCAATTCACATCTTCCTTCAAACTTAATATTTTCACGGTCCTGACAGTTTGTATGATCTAAGCTATTTTAATAAAACTCTTGTTTTAAAAAGTTTTGTTTTATTTTATTTTTTTTACATGCTTGAGAGTCAAAAGTATTAAGCTTCTTTTTTAAATAAATGCTGTAGGTAATGTGATAGCAAAAGACTAAAAAAAATCAATTTATAAACATATGACTGACCTATGTCCCAAACTAAACTCTTCCTGCAAAGCCACTATCAAGGTTGGTTATGCGTAGAGGGTTAAGAAAATTATTGAAACTAATAACAGTTTATCATTTATTATCAGAAAGGTTTTGAAAGTGGATTAATTTTTTCTTCGTATGCATCATTTTGACAGCTTTCACAGTACAGAGATAGTACTGATTGCTGCTGGCATCACTGCCGCCATCTGCCTTTCTATTTCATTGTTTGCCATTCAGACTAAGGTATGTATTATAGAGACATAAATACATTTTTGGTTACGTTGATAAATTAATACACGTATTTATTTTTGATTATTATTTTTTTAATTGTCGTACAGTTGTCTCCAATGTAGCAACGTCCATGATAGTAAAAAGAAAAATAATTATAAATGCCCAAGGCTATTTCCTCTATAGTATTAAACATGTGACAACCATTTATGTAGAAAATTAAAATTATGAGTTTTATTTTTCTGTTCTAGATTGACTTTACAATGTGCAGCGGACTGTTGTTTGTTCTAGTGATGGCCTTGTTTTTCTTTGGTTGGTCCTGTTTGATCGTCTTCTATGCTGCAGGACCCAGTTATGTAAGTTCCATTTCCGTGGCATTGTTGCTTAGTTCAAACAGCATATGGGTCACCCCCAGGTTTTCGCTGATAATCTGTCAGAAAACAATAGATAGAAACCAGATGTCAAAAACTAAAGCACTCTTGTTTCCGAATGAATTAATGTAAATCCAAGTAATTTTTTTTTAGTCACACCGAAATACTTGTTTCTTTAATACATGTACTAATAAACAATGAGAAGTTAACCTAAAGTGTATATAATAAGACTTATTGTAAGTAATACATGAACATTTAACATTGCATTTTACCTTATTGCACATGGAAGATGACGGTGCAGAATTGAGTTCTTTAAATGGGTAATCACCTCCATAATTACCTAAATTTTCAAAACCAGCCGTTGTGTTATGTGGATAATCAGCTAAAACAGTATCAAAATAAAAAAAAAATAATTTAACTGATTTTTTTTTAAATTTTTTTCTACATATTAGATTATGCAGTGTGTTTATGGAGGATTAGCTGCCCTTGTTTTTGGTCTGGTAAGTAAAACAAAAATCACTTTTTTGCCAATTTTTAGTTACCTTATTCACATTAGAGGGATGGCAAGCCGTGCAGAGCACTGGACTGTAGGTCTGAGTGTCCTGGGTTCAAACCCTTCTTGATAGTAAAGTTCCCTTAGCCCTAAAGGGCCATCGGGGCAGATGAAGTGTAGAATTCATCTGTTTCTATAACCTCGGCATATAAAGGGGTTGTGTGGTTAGCACAACGCCCAGCCGCCTTTACTTCCCCAACTTAAGTCAGGTACCCATTTAAAGCTGGGTGGACTTGTGGGACGACTATGAAACAAATGTCACCTGTAAAAATTCCCATGGTTCTCACCGAGGATCGAACCCAGGACTCTCAGGTCGACAGTCGAGTATCTACACCACTCGGCCATCTGTCCCACTCCTTCTTGATAACCAAGGTGATTTTTCCAAGTTTAATTGGGGGGGGGGGAGTGGAAAAAAAATGTACAATTGCACACTGACAGGGTTTTTTTTTTTTTCAAAAATAAATTAAAAAGAAAAATAGGAAAAAAATGATGTATTTCATTAAGGCTTGTCTATTTCATCATTTTTTTTTTTAATGCAGTTCTTTAAATAATGATTTCTAAACCAGTTTTTATTTAGAACATTTGAATGATAACAATTTAGAGTTATACACATATCACCAAGTTTTGTACTGTTGCTGTCGTAGGATACCATAACATACTTATCTGCAGCTTGTGGTACACAAAGTAGATCTTTTCATTAAACTCTCCTGTTGAGCTCTTCTATGTAAACTTTAGTTTAGCAATATCACTAGTGAAACCTGCTGTCCATAGTTTAGTTAAGCAATATCACAAGTGCTTCTGTCCCTAAAACTGAGACAACATGCCCTCATCATCATTGTAATAACAGCTGTGGATTGTGTATATAAACAAAATTGTCTCTCATGAGGTTTTGTGTTTATCAGTATCTCAGATTTAGTTGTGAAAGTACATGAAAGAAGTCGACATATAAAACTTGATCATTTTTTTTTAACTCACCAGTTCCTGATCTACGACACCCAGCAAGTGATGGGGGGCAGAAAGTACGAGCTGTCTCCTGAGGAGTACATCTACGGCGCCCTGCAGCTGTACATAGACATTGTCTACCTGTTCATCATTATTCTGGGACTGATGGGGGGCAAGAAGTAGACCAGCTCACACAATCTTTTTTTTCATACTGTGAATTACATCCTTTTCTTGTGTGTGTGAGGTGTGGAATGGGCATCAGGGGACGACTGAACGTTTGATGGTGGAGGGGGGTGGTAACGCAGTGTTGAAATCAATCAGTATCAGCCAAAGCAGAGGGAATTTCTCTTATATTTTTTTAATGACTTTTTACATCTTTTATTTTGTTGTTAATTATTCATCCTCAGTTATCTGCCCTGTTTTAACTTCAATATCGAATCATGTTTCAAAATACAATGTGATGCGCTTTTCTTTCTTTTTTTTTTTTTTTTTTTTTTAAATTTCTGTCTTGTTTGAATATTATTGTAAACAAATTCTGTGATTACTGTAGTTTACCGTTGTATATCATTCTAACCTGTTTATATTGTTGCTCAAAGTCATCTTTATGGCTTGACTCGCTCTTCGTCATTGTGTGGTGTTGTTTTTTTTTTTTTTTTAAATTGTCAAAGTCGTACCGCTAATGATTTCATGAACTGTGTGTGGAGCTTTAAAACACCGGGTTTGTTATTTAATTAAATTAAATGTTACTTTTTTTAAATAGATTTTTTTATTCTCACTGTAAAATTGGCATTACGTTAACACTTAATGGTGTCATTGCTCCAAGTTTTGAGATTCACTCGTAGTTAAACCTTGTTAACTCTGCATAAATAGACTGATAATTATTTAGCTATGGCTAGCAGATAGTTTTTTTTATGATTTTATTACCAAAGTGTTTTTTACTTGCATGACCTTTTCATTTTTTATTTGTTTAAATGGAAAATAAAATACCAGCATGAATTTGACATAAAAAAAAATAATGTTGATAGAAAATAGTTTCCCACATGTTGGCTTTGTGATCATTGGTCAGCTCGTTTTTAATCTATCACTCCAGGGAAGCAGCTGATGTTTTATTTACCTGTATTGCCAAAAATAATTTTTTTATAAAATTTTATTGATACCTGTTACCTCCACTAATTTCTTTGTTAACCAGTCATGGATTGAACTGAACTCATTTACTGATCATTGGTCTAGATGTACAGTTTCATACCAATGTTTCCTTTTTTGTTCTGTTTAGTTGAGTGATTTATGGTACTGGTTTTCGCTGGTGTAAAGTCTGTTAAACAGAGGGACATGACCCTGGAGAGTCGTCATTTTTTTACTTTTTAAATGAAATGTAGCATCCATCTTTCTATTCCAAGCACATTCATTCTTTTGGATTTTTACATTTTTTTTTTTTATCATTTATTTTTGCGAAGTCATGTTTGTCTGGTAAAGAAAAAAATAGCAATGCTTACTTGCAAAGTCTAAATCAGGTTTTGGTTTTTTTGATTTAGCAGAAATGTGTCTTAATTTAAAGTTTCATGGACTGCAGAAATGGATATGATATGATATTATTTTATGAATTGCATTTGATATTTTAATTTTAGACTTTGATCTTTTGATTGTTTTTTGGCTGTTCATGTATTCCTTTGTGCACAGTCAGTCCACCGCCATTCCAGGAAAATGTCAATTATTTAGTCATTTTGGTTTGTAATTAATAATCCGTCGACATATTATAGGTAGCTCTTTTTAAATTGACAGTATTTAACACAGAGGACAGTTTCTATAAAAATTAAATGTGTAACTTATTTTAAAAATCAGCTAGCAGCCACTTTTTTTCGTACTATGTAACAGGAATAGTTTTTCTTTGACCTGCGAATGTATCTTAAAACAACTTGCAGGTGATTTCCGAACTTGAGAATTATTTATTTTTTTCCCAACTTACGTTGTATTTACAGCAGTTTCAAAACTTGATAAACGTGCATGCTTATTTTTTTTTTCATTAATGTCTTTCATGTCACTCATATTCTAAATTTATAATGAAATGTCTTGTGTGGTAAATCTAAGTCAAGCAAAAATAGAAATTTGATACAAGTCAGTATTTCCTTTTTTTTTTTTATGTTTGTTAAAGGTTATACAGTGTGATGGGAAAACATTAAATGCTGGTCATTTTTTTTTTGTTTGTTGCCGGTTTTAGCCTATTTCTTTAGCTTAAGGCTTTAAGGGTTACTGTCCTCAGAAATTATTTCATACCAACTTACATTTTAAATCAGTTGTTTTTTTTTAATATCTGTAAAGTTATTTGATAGCCATAATCAATGGATCCTCTATAGTCGGACCACTTTTTTTTTTTTGTTGATTTACAAAATATTTTTAAAATTTTGTAACATTAATCTATATAATAGCTTGTTATTATATTGTTATATTTTTTTTGCCTTATTACTATCTAATCGTTTTCATTTTGACTCGTGATGATTAAATTTGTATGTACCTGTATTATATAATTTGATGTTGTTATTTGATGTATAAATATTCAATCTTGTCCGGCACTCCCCACCTCTTCTCTTTATCCCAGAAACATGTGGGAACTTGCGCCTTATATCTTTTCATATTTTGTACTATTTGATAGGGTCATAGCCGTATTAGGGGACAGGCAGATTGTTAGAGATATCTCAGGGGCCTTAGGCAATTTGTTAGCGTTACTTGCAGGGCCCTAGGCCATTCGTTAGAGATACCTGCAGGGCCCTAAGCCATTTGTTAGAGATGCATGGGGCCCAAGCCATTTGTTTAAGATACATGGGTCCTAAGCCATTTGTTTAAGATACATGGTGGGGCCCTCACAATTTGTTAGAGGTACATGGGGGCCTAGGCTATTTATTTGAGATACATGGGGCCTAAGCCATTTGTTTAAGATGCATGGGGGGCCCTCACAATTTGTTAGAGGTACATGGGGGCCTAGGCCATTTATTTGATACATGAGGGGCCTAATGCCATTTGTTAGAGATACATGGGGCCCTGGGCTATTTGTTTAAGATATGTGGGGGGGGCTCTCGCAAATTTGTTGAAGATGTATGGGGGCCTAGGACATTTGTTTGAGACACATGAGGGTCCCTCACAAATGGTTAGAGATACATGAGGGTTCTAGGGCTTAAGAAAAATTTTGTACCACTAAATCCTCAGATTTTTATAGGAATTACTAATAGGGTCATATGGTAGGTGGTTCTGCTAGTTTGCATTCCATAATATAAAGTCTCTTTACATATTTTGATCATTGAAGTCTTAATATTTATTGAAACTTTTTTTTTAGTCAATTTAAATTATTTTTGGCCAATTAAAAAACCTGCCGTGCTAGATTTGGATGATAGGGATTGAATTAATAAAGTTATTATAATTGCAGTATAACGAAAGGTCTGCTTTATTTCCGTTCTGTCTGTAAGTTCTCGTAATAGACAGCTCAGCAGCATAAAAATACCCATTTAAAAAGAAAAAATGAATTATAACCATTGATGAAGTCTATTCAGTGATTTTCTTATCAGCCCATATATTTTTTTTTTTCGTCAGACAGTTAAGATGCACTAGTTTGTTCATGTTACTTATTTTCATTTCCTTTGTAGAAATGTGACAGTAAATTTAACCTCTCCATCAAATGATGATGTGTTTTTTTTTCTTTTAATATATATAGGTCACGTGATTCTCAAGTATTACAAATGTTAAAAAAAAAATGTTTCATTTAGTTCATTGCCAGATTTCATAAAGTTTGTTGGCTGTTTATTGTAAGAAATATTTTTTTTTAAACTCCTTAACACAATCAGAATTATTCTCTTTAAGCACATGTTTCTATCAAACTTCCTACTAACAAACTATTTATTGGAAAAAAAAAGTTGCTCTTCCTATTTTAAAGCAAGCCAACAAGAAATCATAGAATTGTAACGTGTGCTGTATATTTCTTTGTATATTTGTTTCATTAAAAATAAAATGTGTCGAAAATTTGATTGTTCTTTTGTTATGTTTTTTTTTTTTAAATATGTGTGCTGGCATAGTTAAAAAAAAAAAGGGGGGAGATAATGGTTTATGATGCATCAAACAGGTCATGAAAATATTTTTGTGAAAAATTGTCTAGTTACCTCCACCTGCGTACCCTTGCTTCACTTTTCTCTCCTTACTAGTATACGCACATAGCACCGGCTGAGAAACGCTGATCTAAAGTGTAACTCAAGATGGCCAAGCAGGCCTGTAGCGTGCGGTAGGGCCTTCCCCCTACTGTAGAATGCCTGGCCCCCCTGCTGTAGAATTTTCACGCTAAGGGGCTGTGGCCAGGTACGGCATATTGGGCTCTTCTATCCGGCCTTTCTTATTACAGCAATTATATTTTACTTTGTAATTGTTCATATAACACACCATCCATCTGCTTTGGTCCGGCCCTTCTATTCAAATTTAAGATACCCATGTGGCCCACGATTCACAGAGTTTGACCATCCCTGGGCTACGCCAAAAGAATTAGGTTATGGAGACGGATATTAACCACTGGCCTTGTCTGTTGTTGGGAAATGTTGTTAATCTCTGCCATTAACACATTTATTACAATAAAAACCAACTCTCCCATCCCCTCCTACTTGTGCCCTGAAAATACGAAACCAAATGTGATTAAATGAACAAAAACAAAACAGACGTCAAGGCTAAATTTAAAGCATGTACACTCCTGGGGGCACGAGAGTGGTGTTATTAATTTCCGGTGCAGATTTTTGTTGTTGTTGTTGGGGAAATCGCATTGTTAAAAAATAGGAACATTATGGCATTTGAGCACACAAAAAAATAAATAAATAAACTCGCTTGATATTTTGATATTAGTATTTTATAGATAGTTATGACCAACGGTATGAGCTTTAAAGTTGATTTCACAGAGCTCAACATTGTTTCGTAGCTTTGCGTTTGACTTCATACCGAGCAACCTCTAACTGCATTAACACTGTAAAAATATTATATTTTACAGATTTTGAAGTTTCTGATGAGACAATTCCTTTTTTTTTAAAGCTGAAATAAATTCTTTTACTTTGGACCAAGTTAGTGTTAAAAATATTCAGCGACCCACTTGAAATCAGCTCGCGAGACACTGGTGTCACGAGCATCACTCTGAGAACCACTGATATAAATGGATGCGACAAGTAAAGGAAGCAAAATAAAATTATTGATATCCAGAGTGCATTTATACCATAAGAAAACAGAATCAATGATTACAAATGCTAAAAATTGAATATAACTATGAATAAATAAATATCAATGATCCGAAAATAACCGTAGGCAGACGACTAATAATTTTCTTCTGAAGTGATATAAAACATGATAGAGGTTTCAATACATTTCAAGTGAACTTTCACATTTTAAAAGAAAAAAAAAAGAATTTTTTTCCTAATTGATTTCAAAGTATCAGATTGAATTACTTCATTCTTTTTGTCTGCTAATGTAAAACGAATTAAAAAAAAAAAAACCTTTGCCCATCATTGCAGACGTGGCCAACCAGATGTGATCCCGAGAAATTTTCCAGCAGAAGTGGGATTTAAAAAAATGATAATGTTCACATTTCTTCATCTGTTCATATTGTATTTTACAGACAAGTACAGGGCCATGCACGCAGTGACGTAGCCCGGGGCACAATACCTTTTTAATACCTTTTTAGCGTCCCACCATTCGAAAACCATATTATATTATATGTTAAATATACCATTTGGCGCCCCTCTGTGAGTAGCGCCCTGGGCATGATGCCACCTTACCCACCCTTCGCTACGCCTCTGCATTCACGGGGTCTATAAGAGCCACAATATTGAACTAAAAATAACTTTTAACAGCCGCACCATAATCAAATTATAAAGACCGAGAGCCACGCAAAACTCAACGAAGAGTCATGTTTGTCCACCACTGTGCTAGTGGACGAGCCGTTTGTCAGTCAAACCACGTGACTGCTTATGGACAACGAATGCCCCTTATAAGTGCACACACCCCTCGTCATATTAGATGCTACTAAGGCCCCATCATATTTGACGTTACTAAGGCCCCATCGGGTAGTTATTCACAGGGCCCCAAACATATTCTGGCCAAAATTCGCCTGGAATAAAACAGCTGACCACTCACTGGCTATTGCGTTGAAACGCCATTAAACAAGGTCAGGGGCATAAACGTTATTAGGAATGTTTGGTGTCCCCAGGCAAAGACTTCTAGTGATGTCTTGGGGCCCTATAAGTAAAGTAGTTTTCTGGGCTCGCTTATCATAGATCATATAGGGACTAATACTTGATGAAGCCCTTCTAAAAACGGCCTTGACCATTTGCTGGCCCATGGTTAAAGGCGTCCTTTGGAGGTGAGGGGTTGGGGGGGGGGAGAGCTGTAGAAAGTTCCCTACCATAGACTATTTTAATTTGTCAACTTTGATTTTTTTGTAATCGATTGATTACAGAGAGGGTAGGGGAGGGAGACAGAGATCCTTATTCACGAAATCGTCCATTTTACACGCTGAGTTGGGTTTTTTTTTTTTTACATTACCCTCTTTATTACATTAATTAATTGCATGCATCATTGTCCTGAAGGAAAATTTCGCCTCCTTGGGGTAAAAGGGATGGGGAGCGGAGGGGGTGGGGGTGAGTCCTACTTCACTGAGGCTATTTGTTGATTGGGACAAACTATTTCGAGCTGAAACAGACAGCCTGATAGGCCGAACTTTGATTGCTGGGCCGCGGTTGACCCCCTTGTATGAAATAGGCGAATGCAAACGATGATAGGTTTAGAGGTTAGCCCTTGATATTAGATATTTACTGTTTGTAAAAAAAAATGATACTAACCTATATATTATATTGCTACTAAAGTACGTGTTGCTTAAATGACGTCATTCATTGCATACAGTTTAATTTTTCATATATTTTAAAGAGTTTAGCTTTTGAACTGTTAACAATGTATATTAATTTTTTTTTTTTTTTGTAATTTTTTTTTTATTTTGTACAATTTGTTGTAGAATATGCCAAATTGAAAAAAAAGCCAAATTGAAAAAATTAAAAGCCAAACAAAAAGAAAAAAGACATTTTTCGAAATTGTCTCTTAAGTTTCTTGCGTTCTTCTTTAAACAGTTCGGTATTTTAACGCAGAAATCAGTGTTTTTAGAATCAATGACGAACATTTTTCCAATGCTAAATTAGAACAAAAAATTGCTGGAGTTTATGTAACGCACAGTTACTCTGTTAAAACACACAAGTGCTGACATGTACACACACTCTCTCTTTGTTCTCTCTCTTCTCCTTTACACACACACACGCACACACAGACACGCACACACACACAAAAAACATGGCTGGACATCGGACACGAGATTAAAAACATGGACAAGATAACGAAATAAAAAAAAATAACATTGAAAAGTAACAGGGGGAGAGACATGTTTATTGGACCGACCCCCCTCCCCCTGGGTCGTCCTGCTCTTCAGAGTCGCACGGTGAGTTCTTTCTTCTTCTTCTCGGCTGCTCAAGATGGCGCGCTCATCCGGGCTCTGCGGAGGGACAAAGAGTCTGTTTCTAATCTCGAGTCACGTGACTAATTTGTCTGGCACTCGTAGAGAACAAAAGTGAAGGAGGGTAGAGGATGTGACGTAGGCCGATTGCAGCACTTGGTAGAGTAGACTTTGGCCTAGATATTGGTGGGAGGAGACAGAATGGGTACACACGTTATCATGTCTATCTATCTATCTATCTATCTATCTATCTATCTATCTATCTATCTATCTATCTATCTATCTATCTATCTATCTATCTATCTATCTATCTATCTATCTATCTATCTATCTATCTATCTATCTATCTATCTATCTATCTATCTATCTATCTATCTATCTGTCTCTCTTTGAACTCTCTAAGTAATCTACGGGCTGAGACTTAGTCTCTTAGAGCCCGTGAGATCAGACTTGCTGTGTCTCTCAACATCTGGAGACTGCCATAGAGCCCGATGGCCAGCAAGCTTCCGAACTGGTCCACCCTGTGGTCCGCCAGTTTGGGGCACTCGAAAAGCAAATGATCTACGGATCTATCTATCTATCTACATGCATTTATCTGTTTATCTATAACGTTCTCTGTCCATCCACCCATTCATCCACCTGTTCCATCACCAATGTCTGTCTGTCTGTTACTATTGTCCGCTCGTATATTACATGTATTGCGTCCGTAACTATTTCAATCAGCTTGTGCTATTAATTCACACATTTTTACACAAAAAGGTTTGCCACTAGTTGAAACAACGTTCTACATATTATTACACGTAATACAAACGTGATACATTTATTAAATAAAAGTCCCTAAATTTTTATTAGCTCAACACACACCCACAAAATGTATCTATGACAACACAGTATACAAACTACATTAGGTCTACACACACACACACAAATAATGTATCCATGACAACACAGTAAACAAAATACAATGGCCTACACACATACACATAATGTATCCATGACATCACAATTAACAAGTTACAATATGCCCCCCAAACGCACACATAATGTATCTATGACAACACAGTAAACAAACTACAATAGACCTACACACATACACACATAATGTATCCATGACAACACAGTAAACAAACTACAATAGGCCTACACACATACACACATAATGTATCCATGACAACACAGTAAACAAACTACAATAGGCCTACACATATACACACACAATGTATCCATGACAACACAGTAAACAAACTACAATAGGCCTACACACATAGACATAATGTATCCATGACATCACAATAAACAAGCTACAATAGGCCTACACACACACACACAATGTATCCATGACAACACAATAAACAAGCTACAATAGGCCTACACACACACACACACACAATGTATCCATGACAACACAGTAAACAAGCTACAATAGGCCTACACACACAATGCTTCCAGTATCAGTGTCCGGTCGAATCGTTGGCTGTTTCTCTTGCTGAACTGATGCTCGCAGGCCATCACACAGTCCTGGTAGCGCCCAATCACCTTGAGCACTGAGCGCCTGAGTTTTCTAATATTGATGTCCTCGTTGTCCCACGTTTGTACCAGCGATAACAAGAACTGCTCAAATGATATAGCTGGTGGTACAAAGATAGTAAGAGCTGTTAAAATGATATAGCTGGTGGTACAAAGATAGTAAGAACTGTAAAAATGATATAGCTGGTGGTACAAAGATAGTATGAACTGTTAAAATGATATAGCTGGTGTTACGAAGATAGTAAGAGCTGTTAAAATGATATAGCCGGTGGTACAATGATAGTAACAACTGTTATAATGATATCATTTTAATAGATATTGTTATCTTAGTATTTCCCGCCGTTTCATTGGCTAGGGGCACAAAGTTAACAAGAGCTGTTCAATTGGATTTAGATGGAAACAAAGCTAACAATAACTGCTCAAATGGCACGTATCCATACAAAGATACAGAAAAAACTGATCAAATGCTATTGCAGGAATTAATCAAATATAGATATACAGTGGGTATTCGGTTAACGAACTTAATCCGTTCCACAATTATGTTCGCTATCCGAATCGTTCGTTAACCGATCATCGTTTTACCATATATATTAATGGAATTTCGATTAATTCGTTTTGGAGATCCTAAAAATTAAATAAAAAAAATTGTCATGTACAAGAATAATTTCTTAGTAAGTTTATTTATTACAAATATGATACATACACATAGTCTTGCTTATTAATCAGTCCTTTTCCTTTCTTTTGGCGTTAAAGAACATGTCCAATGTCGTATGTTTTTCTCTCTCCTTCAGAACTCTCAGGAAATGATTGATAGCAATGTCTTTGTGGAGATCAGCAACCCTATTGACATCAGCTTGTTTAATGCCAGATCTCTTTTTAAATTTTGTAATCCAGCCAGTGGTAGCCTTGAATTCTAGATTTTCGGAGGACGAGCCTGGAGTTTGTTCTTTAAATTTCTCAAAAATTTCTCCAGCCTTCTCTTGAATGATGGCCATTCTAGCTACATCTCTTTTCACCTCCCGTTCATTTTTCCAAACTAAAAGCAAACTCTCGATTTTATTATGGATGACACTTTTTTTTTGCTTCTCAGATGTAACTTTCGTTACTCCTTTAGCGGGTTGAGTCTTCTTGATGATATCTTTTTAGCTAGGATTGTGCCTACTGTAGACCTGTTCAAGCCATACTGCCTGGTAACATCAGTCATTATTTGTCCACTCTCTACTTTAGTTATAATCGCTTGGTTTTTATGGTGAGCACAGTTCTTGTTGACACTCCACTCTTTTTAGTCCCCATAATATTTTCACATTTTCAGGGGTTTTTAATCAGGCGTTTAGAGAAGCACATAGGAAAACCACAAAGACATAAACCAACTACACATGTACGGTACACTACTGACAATGTGTCGTTGCACACAACCCTACGCGTCGTATGGTGCTGCCTCACTGCTATGTAGTATGAATGATGACGGGTCAGTGCACGCGCACATCCATTTTCAGGACAAATTGAGGAGATGTCAGGTGTTTCGAGAGCAGAGACGTTTTCGTTAGAAATAGTTTTTGTTCGTTATCCGAATTTTGTTCGTTGTCCGAACACAAATATCTTTCCTGAAAGTGTTCATTGTCCGATTTGTTCGCTGTCCGAACAGTTCGTTAACCGAATACCCACTGTATATATATATATATATATATATATATATATATATATATATATATATATATATATATATAATGCTTATTAAGCCATTCATCACGAATTCATGACCAAGGCTGGTTATAGTTGGGTTTTGTGGGGCCCTTTAACAATTAGGGGCCACCCAGTAAGCCCCCGCTGTTAAATCCGTTTTCGATGTCTTTTTTTTTGTTCATTCTAAACGGAACTTCGCCTCAAAGTACAAGATAATTAATTTCTCTCTTTTTTTTTATTATTTATTTTGTTGTTGCTGAGGGGTGAACCAATCACCTGTTAATTGATTTAACCTTTTTATAAATTCGATTTACCCTTTCACTCAATCAACTCTTTGAGTTTTTTGGGAGGGAAAGTTCAATTAAAAGGAGACATTATCTTGACAAATGTTCGTTTGGTCAACACTTTGTCTACTTTCCATGTAAAACAAACAACAAACAACAACAACAGTTGAGATTGAGTCGAAAGGTCTTACGTTTTTCTTCAACTCTTTTAAAAGATCTGGTCCAGAGAGCTCGTAATTTACTTAATGAAGGGATGGACTGCTCGCATCTTGTCTCACACGAGCTAAAACTGGGTCGTAGGCCGAAGGCTAGTAGCGCAACAATCATCAACGTAGCTGATTGGTTGACAGGCGACACGTGATCAGGCATAGTCTGCACACACACACACACAAACAAAAATAAGAAAAAAAGAAAAAATCGTGAATTTGTATTTTTTATGATTACTTGCATGAAAGATTTAACAGTAATATTAAATAAAGAAAAAATAACAAAGGAGTATAGATATTCATCCACAATAATCCCAAAACTCGCTACAATCAAGTTAACTTTCGAAAGTAAAGTAGAAAGCGCTTTGGGAGAGTTCTCTTTGCCATTCTACCAGAGTTATCTGCCGATGGCTGTTCGTAGACATTAGTACTTGTAATTTCTAAGCAAACTTGAATATAAAGGGGGGCCCATGCAAAAGTACCTGTCAGGACCCCTAAACAATCAGATTGGTTATGGCTTTCAACTGTGTGGGGCCCCTTAAACAGTGGAGGCCCTAGCCATACGAATGGTTTGCATGTCCTCCAAAAATATCGTTTCTGCATGCACGTATGATCGTTCGACTGATGCATACAGATAAAATTAAAAATTAATAGTTAAACTATTGTTGTAACTAACTTTTTTAAAAGTAGTTAAACTATCAGTTAACTAACTTTTTTTCAAAAGAGTTTAACTTTTAACTAAAACTTTTATTTTTTAGTTTAACTTTTTTTGAACTAACTTTTTAATTTAAGTGAATTTTAACAAACACTTTTTTGAATGAAAATTTTAAAGGTTAAATAAACAATAAATAGGTAAATTAATGAAAAATATCAATATTATTCACATCATTTTGTTTATAATGTTAACATTTTCAAAAGGTTTATAAGGTAACAACTTTCAAACTAGTTTTTTTAATTATATCTAAGAAAAACTGATTCATCAAAAAGAATATCAGACATTTTACACCTTCTAGATGTTAAAATTTGGCCCGCAACACTAAAAAGTCGTTCAACGGCTGCACTACTGGAAGTGTTGCATTGTATCTACAAAATGCAGCAGCCAATCATGGTAATGAAAAAATCCTGATACATCATGAACAAACCCACAGTTTCATAAAAATTGCAGTTGTGGTGCACGGGTTGATCGAAACAACACGCCCAAAGTGTAAAAGGAAATACAAAAACGTTAAATAAAGAAATTTTATGAATAAGAAAAAGCCAAAGACAAAATTTTCACATGATAATTTGAAATTTTCCGAAATATTCAATAAGTGGAAAGGAAATATTTTTAGTTACAATATTTTAGTTAAACTTTTTTTTAGTTATAACTAAAAAAATGTAGTTAAGCTGATGATTTAATTAAACTTTTTTAAAAATGTTAAACTTTCTGTTTAACTTTTTAAAAAGAGTTTAACTGAAAGTTAGTTACATTTTAGTTGAAATTTTGTAACTTTTGCCTATCACTGGTGATGTTTAAATAGAATGCTTTCACCATGAACAACAAGCCACACGTTGAAGCAGAAGCATTACGCCTATTAAAACGATTGCTTCCAGCCGGTGCCCCGCACAGAAGTTAGCCCTTGTGCAATCTTCTCCAAGCGTGTCAAGTCAAGCATTCAATGAAACTCAATGCAATAAACACGCGCAAGTATTTTGTGTGGCTACCAAACTGTTACTTATTCGGGTTCCAGTATTTGCTGGTTGACTATGTATCCACTCTTCAAACACAGTACTGGCGGACTATATATCCACTCAAACATAGTGCTCCAAGTGCAACGGGAAGAGAGAAAGAAAGGCGTCACCCACAAATCTCATTACATGAAATCGACCGGAAATCGTTCTTCTGTCTAGTTTCTATTACTTTTTGTTAATTGAATTGGAAGATTTTGTTTCATAGAATATGTCTTTTTTTTTTTTAGTTCAATCATGCACTGAAAGTAATAGAACCATTTGTCAATTTAAAAAGATTTCACAATTAGCCTTTTCATAAAGTGTTACGAAATTCGTTGCATCACTGCCTCCCTCCCCCACCCTCTCAAGACACCCCCACCCTAATCACTATAAAATTAATCGAGAAAAAATAAAGTTACCGTATCCAGGTTTATTCCTTTTAAATAGCACAAGTGCATATACATTAACTGCAGGTCAAGGTCGGCAGATTGTCTGTTATTTGACCTAATCGGGAAAATCCAATACATCCTTAACAAAAGGCGGGAAAATTGGAGTAAAGTAAATTGATACCCGGATGGAAGGATGACTGTATTACAAGTTTATTTTTGTTCATTAATGAAAAGATTTCAAAATAGTGAAGGGATGTTACGACAGCGACACGAGAGTGTGGCCAAGAGAGTAAAAAATAAAATAAAAGGAAAACAGTTCAACATAAAAATGAAATTTTAAAAAAAATGACTATGGAGAAAGTACAAAATTTGATAAAGGAAATATAATTTTCAAAGTCAGAAAAAAAAAATACACGAAAAAAATTATCAAATTATTAACATCTACCGTATTTCCCCATTTATAAGCCACCCCTTTTTTCCAAAATTTTCAAGCCCAAAAAAGTGTATGATGATGAGTGTATGAGTGATTATTATGAATCTTGTATTTTGTTTCGTTGTAAATTTTCTTTCTTTATAACTTGTTTCTCTAATAAATTTTTTTTTCTAAATTTCACAGTCCAAATATTGGGGGGGGGGGGTGGCTTATACAAAGGGGGTGCTTATACATGGGGAAATAGGGTAGGCCTATTTCGTAAATGTGAAATATATTTTTGGGTCACGTTCTATAACTCTTTTCGTGTTCACGGCGAAATAATAAAAACAATCAACTTTTTCAATTGGAAGCCTTGGCAGAGTTGATTTTATGCATTGACAAACTAGGCCGACTGCCTAGTGCCCCATTTAATAAAGGGGGCCCCCTCACTCATAATAATCGCTATAAAACCAGGGCCTTTGACAGGCGCCGTTGATATATATATATATATATATATATATATATATATATATATATATATATATATATATACAGCCCCGTAGCGTGAAAAGTCTACAGCAGGGACCAGGCCAATATCGGGGGGAGGGGGGCAGGAAAAACAAGCAGAGGGGGCCAGACAAAACGCAGGGGGGACAGACAAAACCAGTGGGGGGTCCCCCATGCCCCCCCGCACGCTACAGGCCTATATATATATATACAGTGGATTCCGCTTAATTGGGACACCGCTTAGTTGGGACAGCCGCTTATTTGGGACAAATCTCAAAGAAACCAAACCAAGAAGCCAATAGTAAATTTGTATGTTTAATTGGGACAGCGCTTGATTGGGACAAAAAAAGCCTCGGTCCCGATGTGTCCCAATTAAGCGGAATCGACTGTATATATATTACAAGTGTGTGTGAGTGTGGCTTGTTACTAGTGCTAATTACAAAAAAAGTTTATTAATCCATTGAGAGATTTGTTTTCTTCCTTATATCAAAACCGTGTCAAAAATCTATACTTTGTATATATATACTGACAAAGTGGGAGGTATGCAGTTTTAATTGGACCCATAGCAAAGGTATACAATGAGGTCCTATCCAGTATTAGTTTCAATTAAATCAGATGCTAAGAGGGCCCCAGCAGATAAATTTGTCTGGGGGGGGGGAGCTCTTCTCCTAACATCTCTGGAAATCTCTGCCTATGGCCCCCCTCCCCGCGCGCACGCCTAAAACGCTCAGCACACAAACACACATATTCAAACACACATATACAAACACTCATATACAAACAGTCATACACAAACACACATATACAAACACTCATATACAAACACTCATATACAAACAGTCATATACAAACAGTCATATACAAACACACATATACAAATACACATATACAAACGCTTATAAACAAACATTCATATATAAACACACATATACAAACAAAACACTCATATACAAACACTCATACAAGAACACACACACACACACATTTATACGCATACACTGACAAAAATGCACACACGCACACACACACACACACACATACACCTAAGAATGTCTAGTCCTGGCTATGTGTGCATGCACTTGACTTTTACGCACTGAGTTGACAGAGATTATTCTAAATTTAGATCTATTATAAAAAAAATAACATTCAAGGAACCTGTTGGATTATGCAGGGGATGCCATTAGAGGAGGCGATAATGTCTTTATGGTGCACGGACGATCGTGGTTAGTTCAATATTTACGTTACACATTTGCATACAGGTTTGTTTTGTTTTGTTTATTTTAATACTACATCTCTCTCTCTCTCTTTTAATTCGTTCGATAATTTATCTCTTTCTTTGACTGTTTTTATTTTCTCATCAGCCCTGTATATTATTTTCTATCTATCTATCTATCTATCTATCTATCTATCTATCTATCTATCTATCTATCTATCTATCTATCTATCTATCTATCTATCTATCTATCTATCTATCTATCTATCTATCTATCTATCTATCTATCTATCTATCTATCTATCTATCTATCTATCTATCTATCTATCTATCTATCTATCTATCTATCTATCTATCTATCTATCTATCTATCTATCTATCTATCTATCTATCTATCTATCTATCTATCTATCTATCTATCTATCTATCTATCTATCTATCTATCTATCTATCTATCTATCTATCTATCTATCTATCTATCCGTCTGTATATATATATATATATATATATATATATATATATATTTATATTTATATAAGTCTAGTTGTCTCTGTGTTCACTTTTCTTACTCTCACACAAACACACTCACACACACACACACACCCCACACACACACAAACACATTCTTTAGAATTATTTCGTTATTTTTTTTTACCCTCGCTCCATTTTTTTAAAGTGAAGGCCAAACATTGGACGGACAGACAGACAGTCATCAAGATAGACAGATCATTGGACGGACAGACAGACAGTCATCCAGATAGACAGATCATTGGGCGGACAGACAGACAGTCATCCAGATAGACAGTCATCCAGATAGACAGATCATTGGGCGGACAGACAGACAGTCATCCAGACATACAGTCATCCAGATAGACAGATCATTGGACGGACAGAGAGTCATCCAGATAGACAGATCATTGGACGGACAGACAGACAGTCATCCAGATAGACAGATCAATGGGCGGACAGACAGACAGTCATCCAGACAGACAGATCTTTGGACGGACAGACAGACAGTCATCCAGATAGACAGATCATTGGACGGACAGACAGACAGTCATCCAGATAGACAGATCATTGTGCGGACAGACAGACAGTCTTCCAGATAGACAGATCATTGGACGGACAGACAGACAGTCATCCAGATAGACAGATCATTGGGCGGACCGACAGACAGTCATCCAGATAGACAGTCATCCAGATAGACAGATCATTGGGCGGACAGACAGACAGTCATCCAGACAGACAGTCATCCAGATAGACAGATCATTGGACGGACAGAGAGTCATCCAGACAGACAGATCTTTGGACGGACAGACAGACAGTCATCCAGATAGACAGATCAATGGGCGGACAGACAGACAGTCATCCAGACAGACAGATCTTTGGACGGACAGACAGACAGTCATCCAGATAGACAGATCATTGGACGGACAGACAGACAGTCATCCAGATAGACAGATCATTGGGCGGACCGACAGACAGTCATCCAGATAGACAGTCATCCAGATAGACAGATCATTGGGCGGACAGACAGACAGTCATCCAGACAGACAGTCATCCAGATAGACAGATCATTGGACGGACAGAGAGTCATCCAGACAGACAGATCTTTGGACGGACAGACAGACAGTCATCCAGATAGACAGATCAATGGGCGGACAGACAGACAGTCATCCAGACAGACAGATCTTTGGACGGACAGACAGACAGTCATCCAGATAGACAGATCATTGGGCGGACAGACAGACAGTCATCCAGATAGACAGATCATTGGACGGACAGACAGACAGTCATCCAGATAGACAGATCATTGGGCGGACAGACAGACAGTCTTCCAGATAGACAGATCATTGGACGGACAGACAGACAGTCATCCAGATAGACAGATCATTGGACGGACAGACAGTCATCCAGATAGACAGATCATTGGACGGACAGACACACAGTCATCCAGATAGACAGATCATTGGACGGACAGAGAGTCATCCAGATAGACAGATCATTGGACGGACAGACAGAAAGTCATCCAGATAGACAGATCGTTGGACGGACAGAGAGTCATCCAGATAGACAGATCATTGGGCGGACAGAGAGTCATCCAGATAGACAGATTATTGGACGGACAGACAGACAGTCATCCAGATAGACAGATCGTTGGACGGACAGACAGTCATCCAGATAGACAGATCATTGGACGGACGGACAGACAGTCATCCAGATAGACAGATTATTGGACGGACAGACAGACAGACATCCAGATAGACCGATCATTGGACGGACGGACTGACAGTCATCCAGATAGACAGATCATTGGACGGACAGAGAGTCATCCAGATAGACAGATCGTTGGACGGACAGAGAGTCATTCAGATAGACAGATCATAGGACGAACAGACAGACAGTTGATAGATAGATCAGATTTCTCGTCATGGGGGAGGGGGCCCCCTGCAAACACCCAAAGCGCCCTAAAAAAACCTATCAAGCCCCTAAATAATGACTATTCAGAATAATGATAATAATAATATGGACAGACCAAACTAGGAATGAATGACTTTTGACAACATCACTTACAAGATCAAACTATAATGCTCTATTCTAACTATTTGTATCAATAACCCAGAAATAATGGAGGGCGTTCTGAACCAATTTGTTTCCATTTAGAAATCGATCCGCCCAAGTACGTCGTAGAGCAGAGGTCGGCAAACTTCTTGGCCCGCGGGCCACAGTTTGCCTATTTCTGGTCTAATGTGTTACTTTGTTAATAGCGCATTACACCGCCAGAGGAGGGCTTCAAAACGTCCGTTGGTTCAACAAGTTCACTTAGGATTGATGTTAGATAAACAGACAGGCAAGTCAAATATTAATAAATACAAGAGAGAGAGAGAGAGAGAAAGAGAGAGAGAGAGAGAGAGAGAGAGAGAGAGAGAGACCTCCTAAAGAACTCCCTCATGGCGCATTCTACGCTCCTGGCCTACATAAAGTCACAGCGACATCCGCCATGAGACCTACTTCAACTGAGCTGACCTCTTAACTTCTAGTTTTATATCTGGTCAAGATTGACATTTCCTGTGTCCGTGTACTTCCGGTTGAGTCCACTGACTCTGGACACACATTGATACTACAGTAGTGACCCCAACTTCACGGAGATTGTTGGTTGTTTGTTTCGGCTTTTTCAAAAGCTGAAGTAAACAATCAACATATTTTTCATCAGTGTAGCGCACGCTCAACAGTATTTTCGACAAAATAGCAAACTATCCACATTTCTTTCTTCACTCTATCGTACCAACTCCATAACAGTGTATTATAAACAATGGACTTTTAAAAAAAAACTAACTATCCGATTATTGCGTTGCATAGGCAGTAGACACTTCCCCATACCATAACGTGATTATTATAATTTGTATTATCAACACTGACATCTTGACAATAGCGTAGTACCAACAGTAGATACTTCCCTATACCATAATTATTGTAAATTGTATTATCAATACTGACATCTTGACAATAGCGTAGTACCAACAGTAAACACTTCCCCATACCATAATGCAATTATTATTGCTGTTACACCTTTGACCCCAATACAATAAACTGCTCCGTTTGCTGATCTACGCCAAGTCGAAATCAAAGGAAGATGGTTTGCGAAAGTCTTATTTGTTGAATGTTGAGTTTTTTAAGACTTTGGGTTGATTTACGGTTAAGAAGATCTGTAATATGAGCTTATTATTCTGAATCAACCAAAAAAAATACAACAACAACGCAACTGTTGTCTATATATTTAAAACAACAACATCAACAACAGAACAACAAAGTTATCTTCCGTCATCATCAAAACAAGAGAAGATAAATATTTATCCATGTCGGCGTAGGAGTTATCTCGCTGTTTCTTCAAATTATTTCATGGAGTTTTTGTGTGTTTCTTGCTTCTAGCTCAGCGCCCATACAAAACGAAGACATCACATTTACGGAAGGCAGATCGAGATATTGTTCACCTTAATCAATCTTTAAACTGCACACCAACAGTTATTGAATATTGATACGACTCAGTTGTAAAAAAAAATATCCAAGACAGATAACTCTGTAAGTAAAGGACTTTTTCAGGATTTATTGCTGGTTTTAATCTGGAAACCATGGCATCTATCTATCTATCTATCTATCTATCTATCTATCTATCTATCTATCTATCTATCTATCTATCTATCTATCTATCTATTTATCTATCTATCTATCTATCTATCTATCTATCTATCTATCTATCTATCTATCTATCGATCTATCTATCTATCTATCTATCTATCTATCTATCTATCTATCCATCCATCCATCCATCCATCCATCCATCCATCCATCCATCCATCCATCCATCTATCCATCTATCTATCTATCTATCTATCTATCTATCTATCTATCTATCTATCTATCTATCTATCTATCTATCTATCTATCTATCTATCTATCTATCTATATATATATATATATATATATATATATATATATCAATCTATATGTCTGTCAGTCTATTTATCCATCTATCTAGCTAATTAACGATAACTGTGTACTGTGTACATATCTACCCAATCTATCCACTATTTTTACGTCCATATAAAGATACAACCCGGTGTGATATAAAAAAAGAGAGCTCTGGTGGGTCACTCTAATTGAAAAATAGAATCTTCCAAATAAAAAGTTACAAGAAAATTTAAAAATAGAATGAACCAAAAAACAACAACAAAACAATTCTATTACATGGACCAGTGCTTGCTATAATGTGTGTGTGTGTGTGTGAGTGTGTGTACACGAGGTGTAGCAGTGCTAGGAGCATGTATCACGTGTTCAGTGCACTCTTGTGCTGTTCAGTGCGATGATGTGCGAGGGAATTCATCTCTTGAAATGCGAAACAAACAAAAAATATAAAAAAATGACGAGCATGTCGTATCATTAATCTTGTTCTCAAAGTTTGTGTGGGTTGGATCCTAAACTGAAAGGACAATACGAGAGACGAGTGAAGACAAAGCACAACTGCATCGGACATAAGTTATATCCACCTTGCCACCTATCCAACCATCTATCTCTCTATCCATCTATCCATTCATCCATTCATTCATGTATCTCTTCATCCATCCATTATCTATCCGTACATCCATCTATCCATATATCCATCCATCTATCCATTCATTCATCTAAACATCCATCGAGACATACACTTATCCATCCATCCACACATCCATCCATCTATCCATACACCCACCCATCCATCTATCTATCTATCCACCTTTCCATGTGCCCATTTATCCATTCATTCATCCATCCAATTAACCGTTCATCTATCCATCTAACCATCCACCAGTCCACCCACCCACCCATCCAATTATCCATCTATCCACCTTTCCATGTGCCCATTAATTCATTCATCCATTAATCTATCCATCTAACCATCCATCTATCCATACACCCATCCATCCATCCATTCATCTATCTATTGATCATCATCCATTCATCAATATATAAGATTCATATTTAATATGAAGGCAGTATACATTATGAAAGACATTTTTTTTATTAAAACGTGAAACATTTCCTATGTGTGTAAAAGGATAACTGAATAATTTACACCTTCACACTTTATTATAGACAATCTCGTCCAATGGGCGTGAGACAGTTTCGTTTTTAAAAAAAATTACAAATGTATTTTTTGAATGCAGATTTTTCCAACCCTTAAAAGGATAAATGTATAACAATCCAGTCATACAAAAATGACCGTACATCTGTCTGTTACTTAATTATACCATTACGTATTGACCCCCCCCCACCCACCCCTCCCCTCTCGCCATCCAACACATTGTTAACATCTCCCCTTCCCCACCCCTTTTTACCTAACGTTTCTCACACATTGTCACCCCACCCCCTCATCTCATCTCACCCCCACCACCTTACCCCATCCTTCACTAGTCCTGGTCCACCCACCCGCCTTCACTCTCTCGTCTAGGTAAAATGCAAACCCCCCCCCCCCCCCGGCCAAACCTCCTGCCAGTCCACACTTCTTCGACTACAACTACCAGAGTTCAATGAGTCCCTTAAATGGGTGATGAAATACGTTGTTGTTGTTTTGCAACACTGATGTCACCTGGATATGACGTATGCACATAAACTACGTCACCATTATCCTATTCTTCCAAAAGGGTCCCAATGCTAGACATTTTTTTTTTACATCTAATAAACATGTCAATTTATCCTCGCAGAGCCATTCTAATGCTTAGGTATAGTAGCGCACCTTTTTTTGGAGGGCTGCGTGCCCAAATTTCAACCGAATAACGATTTATTTATAGCAAAGTGGCAACACTTTTATTAAAATTAAAGAAAGTGAAATTTTAGTCGCGTGCCTACTGATGAGGCTCTGTGTGCCAACAGATGAGGCTCTGAGTGCCGACTAATGAGGCTCTGAGTGCCTACTGATGAGGCTATGAGTGCCGACTGATGAGGCTCTGCCTGCCGACTGGTGAGGCTCTGCCTGCCGACTGATGAGGCTCTGAGTGCCGACTGATGAGGCTCGGAGTGCCTACTGATGAGGCTATGAGTGCCGACTGATGAGGCTCTGAGTGCCAACTGATGAGGCTCTGAGTGCCGACTGATGAGGCTCTGAGTGCCGACTGATGAGGCTCTGAGTGCCGACTGATGAGGCTCTGAGTGCCGACTGATGAGGCTCTGAGTGCCTACTGATGAGGCTCTGCGTGCCGACTAATGAGGTTCTGCGTGCCGACTGTGTCACGCTTGTCATAGGTTCGGCACCGCTGGCCTAGGGACTCCAATGCAAAACGGGCCCTCTTTAATTGTCTTATTCAATGTGGTATGTGTGTGAGTTTGTGGTGTTTTTGGTGTGTGTGTGGTAGCTGTGTGGTGTCTGTGGTATCTGTGTGTTGTGTGGTGTGAAAGTTTGTGGTGTGCGGTGTGTGTATATCTATGTGCATGTGGAGACGGAAAGTTGTAGGCAGGTATTTTTCCACCTAGTCTAAAAAAAAAAATTAACAACAATAAAACTGCTCTGCAAATGACTCTATTCTTTACACTTTTATCAAAATTTTGGAGCCAAACCAAATAAAAACATTGACATTTTTGTACTATGAAACAAAAAACTTTCAATAAAACCTAACCTAATTAGGCCAAGAAATGAACAGAAAGAATGTAATGATGTCAAGCGAAGGAACAGGACGTGGTAAATATATCAAAAATTAAATGTTTCCATTTTCTTCCGTTTTTTCCCTAACGTCCATCAAGCAAAGACGGCTCTGTGATGAATTTAAAATGCATCACTCACTTATCAATTTGTTTTGTTTAAAAATATTAAAAAATCCATTTTTGTATAGCCTATTCATATATTCTTGCTTCCAGTCCCTCCTCCGAGTTGTCCACCCCTTGTCAACGCTGCCCATAACACGTCACTGTCACCTCCTTCCCTCCTCTCCTCTCCCCCCCCCCACCCACCCACCCACCCTTTCGCTGGTCTTTGTTTAAGCAAAAGATTGTCGTCTATTGGACAAGAAGGGGAGAAAAGAGAGACAGCCTCGTAACGGGAATGAATTATGGCCCCTTTTGTCTAATTCGGTTAACGTCCTGGATACTTTGCTCTCACGCCTTCCCCCCTCCCCTCCCCTCTCTCCACTCCCCCCACCCCCTCCTTTCTGTCAATCACAAAAAAAAAAACAACCTCCTACAGCCGCTAAATAAAACTACTAAACGTTAAGTGATGTTGGGAGGGGGGGGGGAGGGTTTGGGGGTGTAAATTTAAATATTTGATGAAATTCTAGAAGAGACGAGTCTACCCAATTTTTCTTCATAGTATTACTTGAAAGGGTTTTAAAATAAAAAAAAAAAAATAGTGTCACGCCAATGCCTAGAGAAAAGTAAACAATGGTTGCCAACTAGAAGTCTAAACCTACCACGAGTTTTCCAAGTTCTTAAACACAATGTGAGGCTTTTGCGGGAAGAGAGAGAGAGAGAGAGAGAGAGAGAGAGAGAGAGGGGGGGAACAATATCTACAAAAATAGTTTTAAAAAAAATACGCTTAAATTACATTTTGAAACACTTGTGAAGAATTTTCTTCTGAATCCATTGATGCTGCATCTCACGTGTCTTATACCTAGAACCGCCATCACGACTGCATAAATAAACATCCAGTGCACATGTATAGAAGAGATGTTCAAAGCTTTGTTGGTCAAGATTTATAAAGATCTCTCTATACCCTAGGCCAGATAGCGATTCGCCCTGGGGGCGCAGTGGTGGACGTGGGTCAACTGACGTCATGTAGCGATTTGCACTGGGGGCGCTGTGGTGGACGTATGTCGTCAAATGACGTCAAGTAGCGACCACCCTGATCCACAGTGGTGGACGTGGGTCCGATGACGTGATGTAGCGATCGGCCCTGGGGTGTGGGTCAACTGAGGATCAAACCAGTACCATCCCCCACAAATATCTGGTTCACAAACTCTCAGCCAGAGTCACCTGAGCGTCCTTTAGTTGATTATATAAGTGGGTTGGGGGGGGGGTATAGGGGGTGCTGTCATAGGCAGAGACTTCCAGAAATATTTGGAGGTGGAGTGTTGGGTTGGGGGGGGGAGGGGTTAGGGTCCAGAGCAAAATTACCGATCGGAGACCTCATGGCATAGGGAATAAGTACTTTAAGGTGGTCTCATTTGCTGTATAAGCCTCCGCAACCTAGTGTCGCCAATTCGCCTACCTATAAGAATGGCCCTGGCCCTGGCCCACCGTTTGGGGGGGGGGAAAACGCCAAGATCTTCATCACAGGCCAAAAATCTACAACGACTTCAATAACGTAGATTATCTCCCCCCCTCCTCCCAAATCTCCCCTGAAATCATGACCTCTGCATGACCTCTGCATGACCTCTGCATGACCTCTGCAAACTGCAGGTTTACGATTAGAACCAACATCGCTAGGGGGGGGGGCGGGGCATTTCGAGTCAACCGTCGTCGGGATGTACAAAAAAAATATAAATAAATCAAAGTGTGGGTGTTTTGAATTGTTTTTGTTTATTTCCTCTGGCCCAAAACAACTTTCACGGAGATTTTTTTTTTTTGTAAATTTAAAAGAGCGCGGGGCACGTCACGCCAAGTCAACACTGCACGCCATTGTTACACTCACGCGGAGAGACGCCTGGGGTGGGGGGGGTGAGTCAACAGGAGAAGGTTTCTCAAAAACCCAAAAAAAAAAAAGATTGCGCTAGGAAATGACATGACGTACCACTTAAACCGGGGAAGGGGTGGTCTTGTGGTAAAGCGCTCGACTGCCGACCCGAGGGTTACCGGGTTCGATCTCTGGTGAGGACCAATGGGATATTTCAAATCGTGGCTCAAGTCCCCCCCCCCCGCTATATCTCCCGTGGTGCCTCCATGGTCATTGCACTATCGGCTACGGTGGGGGGTGAAAGAAGAGCACTATAAAAACCGTCCCATTAGGATCTAGGAGATTTTTATCTCATTCTTGAGGGACTTCACACACACACACACACACACACACACACACACACACACACACACACACACACACTATTTAAGGATAACTCCCTACCACCTCCTCCTATAACTGGGAGACTATGAACATTTTCAAATTGACTATGCATATAATTTAGGTCAGATGTTTGGGACATAAACAAACTAAGTGAGAACCGTTGAGAATTCACTGTGCGCCTCATAGTCACTAAAACAATACGAAAGGGGAGATAGTTAATGATACGGCACCATCACTGCGCTCTATATTTGATTCGTGTTTGATAAGGGAGGTAATATTAAAAAAAAAGGGCATCAACTCTTTCAGTTCGGAAAACATGAACATTTACTTTTACATATTTTTTTTTTTAATTTTCGGGAAGAAATCAGATTTTAAAGAATTAAAGACCCCCATTCTGCAACTATCTTTACATTTCTTTTTATTATTGTTATTATTTTATCTGTTTAATAGGTTTTAAATAAAAAAAATAATACTGCGTTATTAATTTACTTTAAGAAAAACAACAACTGATTTTACACTTACAGAAACTCGAAAGTGGGTTAAATCAATTAAGTTGTGAACTTTATGAATCAAATTACATTTTTCTTTCGTTTTACTGTAAGACTTAAAAGCCTTTTGTCATTTGTCAACATTAGGTTGCTAGATCTGAAATTCAAACATTTCAGTCTATAAATAAGAAAAAAAAAGTTCCCAGACTTGTAAACAGAACCACAGACAGTTACTAATTGCACTATTCAATCAAAATAAAAAAAAATTAGAGGATACAGTCAAAATGTTAGGGAATTCTCACAGAAAATTACTGAAAATAAATTGATTAACTTAAAAAAAAAAATTCTGTCGGCGGTAATATTTTTGTTTTGTTTTACGTTTGACTGTATGACGTGTTTAAATTTAATCAAATCTACGCGGCTGAACAACTTGCACACTGTCACATGACGTCATTGCTGCACAGATGGAAATGACCTCATCAATTCCGTCGTCTTATCAAAGCCTGTAGGAATAGCTTACCCGTATTTGTAGAAAGTTTTATCGGCGCATCTGGAGACAACATACATCTTACTCTCAACGACAAAATGTTTGGTCGATATAATCGAACAAGCAAGCAGAAAACAAAATAAATGCATACACAGTAGGGTTATGACTTTTTTGTAACCTCATGGCAAGAAAAGGTGACTTTTAATGAGTGTATTATGACACAAATAACCTTTTCTGAAAATATTTGAAAAACCTTCCCCACCAAACCATAAAACGAATATTATATATTAATATATATAATATATTAATATATATAACACAACACTGTAATGGAGAGTTACACAAGAACAACAAGTGCAGTGCATGTAAGCATGAGTATAGAGATGTCCAAAATATGAAATGATAATAAAGGACAGCATAGGAAACATAAATTAAGTTTTATACTTCATCATTAGTGAGAATCAAACAGTTAATAGTGTCTTTGAAGTCTCACAACGTGGAACAATATCTTGCATTATTTGTATAGTTCTTTCTGCATAGCAGTTACTTCGTTCTATACCAGGTATTGCTTAATCTTCATAGACCCAGTGCCTCAAGAAGCATCTTTCTGCTTCAGTGTATATATGCAAAGCAGGTGCTAAAATCTCTTTTCCTATTTTCCAGTCCCTTTGATCTGAAAACCATACTTCAGACCATGCATGTCCTCGCTATGAAAGTACACACAAGTTAAAATTTCTCGTTTCTATTTTCCGGAATGCCAGAAGTGCTAGTATTGCTTTTGAATTCCAACGAGCATTACTTAAAGCCGTCAGTCTCTGGAAGTGAATTACTGGAAAGGTTTTATTTCATTCGTAATAGTGAAATACTTGCGTCAAATGATGTAAGAACTTCATGTCGTCTTTCCATCCTTTGTTTTCTCACATGATTTCCGAACTACTATCTTGAGAATCAAGTGACTCTTTATGTGACTCGTAATTTGCGCTAATTTCAGCAACAAATGGATATGAAATGTTTGGATTAGACGTTTCCCTGCCGAAAACAGAATCCATAGCATGCTTGAGTGCTAGGCCTAAAACATGATGCTGGCAGCCTATATACTGAGGGATTTGTCCACTGTTCTGTTGACAGTAATTTTGCAGCTTGCGTATCACACAATTTTTGCTGCCAGAATTTGTATTCCTTGTATCGCAAATAATTACTCGAATACATGAATAGAGTTCGTGTTCAGCTAGAACAGCCCTATTCGCTGTAAATATTGTCTCTGCTTTTCCATTTGTCAGAGACACTATGGCAAATCGAATTTCTTTTTCAACGTTTTTCAGTAAAACAACTTGTTTTTCTCCTTCTATTCTTTTTTTGTCAAAATGTAAGCACCATTCAAAATTTTGTAAGCTGTTTTTATAAACTGCAACTTCAACAAATCTGCTTCTTTATAGGTTGCCTTATACACTCCTGACTGCGAAGGAGCTTCAATATTGGGAGAGTGTTCGCTTAATATTTTTAAAACTTTACAAGCTTTATTTGTTGACAAAATTGCTTTCCTACAAAATTAATTTCAAGCAGACGATTACAGTTGAATAAAATTGAAATAGAAGAATACTATATTTCCAAATCAACCAGGCAGACTTTCCAAATTCCAAGCAGACCTTTCGTGACAATTACCAAACAAAGGTTCATAAGATTTGACCATTTTTGGTAAAGTTGCAGTAGACGCATAATACATTAAAACAGTGCACTTTAAATTTAAAACAAACTTTTTTTATTTATTTTGTTTCAGACATGGAGGTAAAAAATACCCTATAAAGTTCCTGGATGTAATTAATGTAATTAAATATTTGTTATTGCGCAATCCATCAAAGAAGTAATTTTATTGAAAAACGCTTCTTATATGTAAACACAAGATGGCCTAGGTGGGGAAGGTTTTTTTGTGTAAAAAATAAATGAATATTATTTTCATATTTTGTTCACAATTGTTCATTAAAAAAATGTCATGTAAAATAATATTCTGAAAAAAAATGAAAAAAGTACTAAACCTAATACACAGTCAATAACTGAGCCCGGCATATTAATTTTCAATTTATCAAGAACAGTAACTCGTGCATTGCAAGCAATGTCCATTGCAAATGTACCAATAATACCAACTTCAATATTCACTTCTTAGCTATAAGATCGTCAATCATTAAAAATATCAAAATAAAAATATAAGTAAAGTTTGTTTTGTACCTAAAATTTAAATATTATTGAAAACTATTCATTTGAAAAAAAAATTGAAAAAAATTCGTGATTTTAAAATAAGCCTTTTTTAGTCATATATGAAGCAAATAAATAAATATACATTTTAACAAAATTAAATTATTTTACGTCTATTATACTGTGCTAAGTGTTATTTAGATTTAAAAAAAAAAATTTCCTTTTGATTAAATCAGGGGAGGGTACTTTCACTGACATAAATCATCTTTCATATCTGCCCTTGTTGTTAATAATATTAGCATCGAATTGTGGTCAAATCTTCTGCGCTCTTCGTCTGTCATCTAAAACTTTCTACAATTTTCAACTTGTGTTTCATCTCATTAACATCAAGCTTTTCACGCCCACAACCCATCATACAGCAGTGAAAGGATCACGTGGTATAATTTGGCCATTTAAATCCACTTACTCAACAAACATCCAACAATGATGCATTACATTTTGAATGTCGTTTTAATCATATAACGTATGTTGACGCGAGACCTGTTCTCGGCACATTATCAATGCTGCAAAAAATGTTTTAAAAAATATCCGACATTGAAAGAAGGTGGGTGATCGTATTTTCCGAAAAAAAAAACAAAGTCTGTTGATGACGTAAGACTTACACCCCCATATTTATCTAGCTGATAATTCGAAGATATTAAATAATTCAAATATTGTGTGTGAGAATAATTCATTCAGATTTTTTAATCTTCGTACAACACCTTGTATTCACATTTTTTTGTTGTTTATTTTGTGTTTGTCTATTTTATTCCTATCTATCTATCTATCTATCTATCTATCTATCTATCTATCTATCTATCTATCTATCTATCTATCTATCTATCTATCTATCTATCTATCTATCTATCTATCTATCTATCTATCATATATCTGTCTGTCTGTATCTTTGTCCATCCATCCGTCTGTCTATCTGGCTATCTATATATCTACCTGTCTGTTTGTCTATCTATATGCCGATCTGTCTGTTTTTTCCCCCTCTAAATGTACCAGTTTCTCTGTCTTAATCTATCTCTGTCTGCCAATCAGTCTGTCAATTAAATTATCTGTATTTATCAGACAGATATCTGACATGGCGTTGGTGGTGTCCGAAACCCTCGCCAGCCCCAGATACTCTCCAATCGTGCCCCCATTTCAATTTTGTATTATCGTCTGCAAGGAAATTTACCAAACGACTTACCAGACTTAAAGCACTAGCTCCTGCCGCAACATGAGAATTTCTAATACAAAGGCGGAACTAGGCAAACCGAACACCCCTTCCCCCCCCCCCACCCCCAATTGCATAAAAAGCTTCTTCAAGTATTAATCCCATTTCATCTTATGCTTAGAGGGCCCCAAAAATTTTTTTAGCCTAGGTCCCCCCCCCCAATTTTCTCTAAAATTTATGAAACCCCTTCTCCCACACCCACCCATGAAACATGACTCTCCTGTTCCTGTTCCTTAGTTCATTTACTGACTGTCGAAGTAAGAGGAAGAAATAAAGATCAATGCGTCATTTTTAAAATTCCTGTCCGTGTGTGCTCCGGCTATAAATTGTAATGTGATGACAACTACATGTGATGACGACTACATGTGATGACGACTACATGTGATGACAACTTCATGTGACACCTACATACGCGCCTGCTAAGAAAATATAACCTTTTTTCTTTGGTATAAATGTTTTAACAGCGGTAAATATTGTTCTATTTTTAATCAAAGAACTATTTTTTTGTAAAAAAAATAAAACATAAAAGAGTGGCTTTCTCTTGTTTTAGAGTTCTAAACAAGAAGTAACTAAATTAACTCCCTTAAAGTGACGACAATATTCGACTCCCCCCCCCCCCCTCCGGCTACCAATAACTAAACGTAATCACCACTTCATGCCTTTCTTCCTCCCCCCCCCACCCCCGGGAAGAAAAGGTGGAAAAGGGAGGGGGAGGGGCGATGGTTTGGTGGTGGTAGGAGTATGTAAGAGTAATAGAAAGTGAACCAATGGCAGTGTTTAAACTGATCCTGTTTAATCCCTGATACCACCGTAGTTCCCACCTTTAAAACTGTACACAGGAAGTAACATAGACAAATGCACTTTTGGACCAAAAGTCAAACTGTGTTACGTATAACTTCTTTGTTTATCTTCTTGTGTGACTCAACACACACACACACACACACACACACACACGCACACGAATGTTGCCAGAAAGTGTTAACGCACTTATGTGTCTGTGTGCGCGCGCGTGTGTGTGTGTTTGTGGTGTATATACGGTTGTTTTGTACGTTTCAAGACCGTCCTTGGAACCAAGTTGGAACCAGTGGTCCCCCAACCCCCCCTCGGACCGTTCGACGCTGACCGGAAGGGAAAAGAAAGACGTTGGTTATTTATATAGTTCATTGTTTTTGATTTGCAATGCCACTGCCACTCTCAGCTCCCGGTGAAACCTCCCGTCCACGGGAAGTCGCACTGTCCCCCGACAGAAACACACCACTGTAAGTAAACTGAAATGTTTCTCGGGCGACCCAGGACCGCCGGCCCGGTACAGGTCCGCGGGTCCGGGGGCTTGGGGGAATCCACTGATTGGAACATTATATTCGTAAATACGTGTCGCACCCAAGGAAACAATTCTGGTATTAAGTACTTTTTTTGTATACACTAACGGTAGACATTCTATTTGGAGTGCCTACAACTGGCCCCAATGACTACGGTAAAGGGGACGAGGGGGGGGGGGAAGGGCATGGGGGGGTGGGGAGACAACGCCTACTTCAGACATATTTAACATGTTTAAAACCTGGCTTCCCCCCCCCCCCCCCCACCGTACAGATTGAGTAAAATGCTAATTAGTGACTTTTCAGTGCCTTGGTTTTGGATAGGATGAAAGACGATTGTCTGGTTCCCTCTCCCTCCTCCCTCTCCCTCCCCCCCCCCACCCCATTGTTAAAGTTCTTCCTCGGGTACCAATGATTAAGGCTTTACCAATCTCGTTGTGGATGAATCAAAAACTGATGGATTGAAAAATAAACTTTCCGTTCCCGGTTCAGTATAGTTATGGATAAATTTAAAGCTAACTTTATTTTAGGCTTATCGTGGCAACTTTAGGGGGCCCCAATTGCGGATTTAAATAAGGGACCCCACTTGCGGATTCAAATAAGGGGCCCCACTCTAGGAGTTAAATTGGGGCCCCACTTGCGAATTTAAATTAGTGTTCCCAACTTTCAAATCGCGCGATTATCAGCTCGTTTTTAAATTAAACATGAAATAGCAAACACTGTTGGTCTGTTCGGTGACAAGTTAGTATGTGTGTGTGTGTGTGTGCGTGTGTTTGTGTGCGTGTGTTTGTGTGTGTGTTTGTGTGTGTGTTTGTGTATAAGAAGAGCCTTACCAAGCCCCTCGGTAACCCCCAAGCCCCTCGGTAACTCCACCACAACATCCCTGTCTTTTTAAACTTGCAAACAGCCGATTGGATTCGAACCATTTTGTAAACAACAGGGGTGGGGGGGGGGGTATAGGTGAGGTATTATACTTAATCAGTGATTCTTAAAGTGTGGTCTGCAGCCCCCCCCCCTGGTAGGTCGGCGACGAATTTTATTACATGGTTGCAACAAAACCAAAATCCATATAATCACTGTTTATTTGTTTAAAAACAATATGAAAGTTTTTTCAAATCTACAAAGTAGAAAAAAAAATAATCAACATATTTAGCTAATGACGCTCGTATGTATTAAACGTTCTGAAACCTTTTTTTTCGCGACTGTTACCCCAAAGGGTGCAAAGATATGTTCGCGGGCACTCCGCACACGTAAGCTCGCGAAAAATTTTTATTATTTTCATAACGCGATGTGTTAACCTCTCCAACGCGAAACTTGAGTGATGAGTCACGCAGAAAACTGTGCGACGACCTTCTTCAAACTTCTGGTTGAAAATTAAATGTCGCTGCGTGCCGGTTGAGAATCGAGATTGTAAGCTGTAAAAGTTGAACAGTTTTTTTTTCAGGAAGGCTGCAGCGCATCAATCATCGACACCCCCCCTCATGTGGAGGCCGCCCCTGGTTTATGTAAACGTAGATTTTTTATTTTTTCAAAAGAAGGAAGTAAATACGCATGGACCATAATGAACTGAACTTTTTCAGTACATTTTAGTTGTTCGACATTTTATTTTTTTTATGAACTAATGACAGAATACGTTAGGGCATCAGATTTAAATTAAATTTCCGGTTTTCAGGTATGAAAAAGAGAAAAAAAAAAGAGAAGAAGAAATTTAAAAAAAATCACGTGACATGACAATAAAATCAAAACAAATCATTGTACAAAAGGAAATTACTTGGGATATTTCTGGCTGAAAGATGTTTTTATTTTTCAAATACTTTCATTGCATTTTGAAGATTTATTTGGAGAGAGGGGGGGAAGCGGGTTAGTGTGGAAGGGGTGAGGAATTCTTATTGCGATAAATGATTAATGGGTTGAATGAAAAACTTATACATTTTTAAAAATTAAAACGGAATCTGTTTATTTTATCAACAGCCACCCCACTGTCTGCCACACCTCTGTCTGCCACGCCACTGTCTGCCACACCGCTGTCTGCCACACCGCTGTCTGCCGCACAACTGTCTGCCACACCACTGTCTGCCACACCTCTGTCTGCCACACCACTGTCTGCCACACCTCTGTCTGCCGCACAAATGTCTGCCACACCTCTGTCTGCCCCACATCTGTCTGCCACACCTCTGTCTGCCACACCACTGTCTGCCACACCTCTGTCTGCCCCACATCTGTCTGCCACACCAATGTCTGCCAAACTACTGTCTGCCACACCATTGTCTGCCACACCTCTGTCTGCCACACCACTGTCTGCCACACCACTGTCTGCCACACCTCTGTCTGCCACACCTCTGTCTGCCACACCACTGTCTGTTACACCACTGTCTGCCACACCACTGTCTGTCACACCACTGTCTGCCACACCTCTGTCTGTCACACCACTATCTGCCATACCACTGTCTGCCACACCACTGTCTGCCACACCACTGTCTGCCACACCTCTGTCTGTCACACCACTGTCTGCCACACCGCTGTCTGTCACACCACTGTCTGCCACACCACTGTCTGCCACACCACTGTCTGCCGCAAAACTGTCTGCCACACCACTGTCTGCCACACCACTGTCTGCCACACCTCTGTCTGTCACACCACTGTCTGCCACACCGCTGTCTGTCACACCACTGTCTGCCACACCACTGTCTGCCACACCTCTGTCTGTCACACCACTGTCTGCCACACCACTGTCTGCCACACCTCTGTCTGCCCCACATCTGTCTGCCACACCACTGTCTGCCACACCTCTGTCTGCCACACCACTGTCTGCCACACCTCTGTCTGCCCCACATCTGTCTGCCACACCACTGTCTGCCACACCTCTGTCTGCCACACCTCTGTCTGCCACACAACTGTCTGCCACACCCCTTTCTGCCGCACAACTGTCTGCCAAACCACTGTCTGCCACACCTCTGTCTGCCACACATCTGTCTGCCACACCACTGTCTGCCACACCTCTGTCTGCCACACCACTGTCTGCCACACCGCTGTCTGCCACACCATTGTCTGGCACCCCATTGTCTAATATGCCACTGCCTGCCCCCACTGTCTGTCACTCCATTGTCTGCTAAACCATTGTCTGCCACACCACTGTCTGCCACACCTGACGGCCTATGTAACCGACTTTTTCAGGCGCAATAACATGTAACAAATTATCCCAAGGGACTACTTACATAAGGTGCTGTTACATATAATATAATGTCCCGAAGGACAATGATCTAATGATGCGCACTAGCAGAAAGAAAAAAAAATGGCAAAGCAAAACACTGGTCTATGCCCAGAAATTTACTGAGCAATAGCACTAGGAGCACACATTATGGCAGTTAAATAAAAGTCAAACTGACCCGCAGTGTCTCTACTTACACATCACCACTGAATATAACAAAATTACACACGCAAACACACACACACACACACACATACACACACACACTCAATTATCACACACATAACTCAAAGTGAGGCAAATTGACATCCCCCTGCACGGACATTTTATATCAGATTACGGAAAGTCTAGGGGCCACAAAGGCAAGGGGGTCCCCACTCGAGGACCCAGGTAAGAGAGATATATAGTGAAAGATAGATAGGTAGATTGATAAAGAAAGAAAGAGAGAGAGAGAGAGATTGAGAGAGATACATACGACAGACAGAAATCTTTATGGACCAGCCCACACGTTTGAATCGATAGTAAAGAGACATATTTCACACATTTAATGCAGCAACAGAAGTGTACCTAAGGTGGGGGGGGGGGAAGGGGGTTTAAATTCGAAAATCTCCCTGGGCCCCAGCTCGAGAAAGGGGGGGGGGCGTCAAAAATGTTTTTACTTTAATACTAAGTACACTATATCATCTCATGATGTCAAATGTCAAAATACGGGGGCCCCCAAAGAGGCCAAGCCCCAAATCCCTGGGTACGGCACTGCGCAGCAACTCAATTTTTTTGTCACCAGCACCAGACCGTTTCTTTCAATAATTGTAAAAGTCTACACACAAAATAAACAGAAGGCGAAAAACGAAAATTGTAAACTGTCAGTGAAGACAGAAAAAGATAAAATAAAATAAAAACCACCACTTGCCGCTGACAGACACAAAGGGCATTAACTATTTATAACCCTCTGCCCTTACTGGCTCGGTCACAAGATGAGAACAAATGGATTATCCTCCCCTGCCCCCCGACCGTTTCACACATCTCTTTACCACCAAGTTAAATAAATGAAGTGTCGTAGTACCGCGATTCCCAACCGATGGTAAACGTACCCCCAAGGAGTACCCCCCCCCGGGGAGAGGGGGGCGAGGGTGAGGCTATGCAGAAGTAAACAGCGATATATAATTTTCGTTTTTTTTTTATAACAACCAAAAAGTTTGTAGACGGTCTGTAGTTTATCACAAGTGCCCAATGATCGCATTAGAAATGTAACTACACCCCATTATGGAATATAAGACATCATAAAAATGAGTCTGCAATTGAAACCCCCCCCCCCCCAAGGCCAGAGAAAGGTCGTCCGCCCAAAAAGACCACTTGGAGAAGGTCTTGCGAGCGGGAAATGAAAATCTGCAAACAGACATGGGGGAGAAATTGGAAAAAGGCCTCCAAAAACAGAGTTGGCTGGAGAGTTGTTGCAGATGCCCTTTTGCTCCGCAAGGAGTTCAAAGCATTAAGTCAAGTCACCCTTAGAGGTATAGTCGCGAAAAATGTTTTAGAACCGCTGTTGTAGTTAATACAATTTGGATGAATACAGTGGATTCCGCTTAATTGAGACATCTGCTTATTTGGGAAAAATCTCAAATAAACCAAACCAAGAAGCCAATAGTAAATTTGTATGTTTAATTGGGACAGCCGCTTAATTGGGACAAAAAGTCTCGGTCCCGATGTGTCCCAATAAAGCGGAATCGACTGTATATAAAATTTTGTTTCTGCCAGTTCAGTCACTATGTCTTGCATCCCATGTAGTCCGTCGGATGACTGACGCTTTATTTTTTATTATCTTTTTTTTTAAGCTGCTCTGTTATTTATTCATGGTTGTAATGCCTCTTTATTTCAGAGATTTATTAGAATGGCTTATCATTCCGATAGATGACAATTTTACTGGCACAATCAGCAAACAAGATTTATATTATAGCAAAGCTCCCACATGAATCGACTTTACTGCAGGACTCCGTCTTCTAAAGCATTGGTCCCCAACCTTTTTCTCGTACAATCTCGAGAGAAATAAACCACAGTAAATAACAAGCAATTAAGCCTGTTCCATTCTGGACACAGGACGTGTTAGCGCATTTTCTTGTTATGTATCAGTACGTTTGTTAGCTTTCAGTAAATATTTATAAATTTTGGAAATGTTTATAAATTCAATTGTGTAATGCATATATCTGTAAAAAAAATATTATAAAGACGTTTCTTTATATTTGAAAAAAAAAATTATTTTCTCTTAAATCTAACTACAAGTGGTTTGTGGTTACTGAAAACTCATAATTGAAAACATTCGAAATTGTAGTCATTTAATCGTCCGAAAACTCCGTCAATCGTTGCATAGCTCTGTCGTCCGAAAACTCCGTCAATTGTTGTTTTATATAAAGTACGGGAAGTAAGTCATGTTGAATAACTGTTACAAAAATAAATAATGATTACGCCCCTTTGATTAGCTTTTATTATTTATATTTAAAATATAAGCAAAAACGGTACCTAGGAAAGTCTTTTTTTTCGGCCCTGAGATGTCAGATCGCGAAATGGACTTTTGATGTACACTTGGCAGGCCAAGACCTACAAAATGATATATACATCATGGGTCTAGGACTTATGGTTGTTGAGATATAGGGCGCTCCTTTATTAATATAGCTTATATAGTAAATAACGGTACTTTACAAGCCCCCTTTTACGGCCCTCAGATGTCAGATCGCGAAACGGACAAAAGTCATTTCTTGGCAGGCCAAGACCTACAAAATGATATATACATCATGGGTCTAGGACTTATGGTTGTTGAGATCTATGGTGATGACGGACAGACGGACGGACGGACAGACAGACAGACAGACAAAACGGGGACAATAGGGAAAAAATTTAATGTTTCTTGGGCTGCCCAGTACCATTCGATCCACGGACCAGTACCGGTCCGCGGAAAGGGAGGTTGGGGACCACTGTTCTAAAGGAACACCCAAAAACCCTCAAATGTACACAATAGCAAAGTCTTGTTTTTTTTAATGGGCAATTTTTATAACACAAATAGCGCATAGTTTGTTTTTGAGTATTTAAAAAAAAATGGCTGTCAGTTACTGCCTCTTACTTATTTATTTAGAGCCTAAAAAAAATATTATGACGAGTCAAGAAACCTTTTTATTTTCGAACCTGTCGATAAATGAGGCAGCAGAACTTAGAAAAATAAATTGTTAAAAAATATCATTTACGCCCGATAAAGGAACTTGAACCCTTGACCGTCAGATTAAAAGTCTGATGCTCTACCGACTGAGCGATGCTATTATTTATTTTAATAACAGGCTGTTTAACCCCAAGTGGTTTAGGGTTCTTAAACAAATGACTGTTTAAACTATCGAGAGGTCATCGGGTTTACAATCAAATGACTTAAGACAGTTTCTGTCTCGTAATCGGGAAGTCTTCGGCGGGCATTTGACTGTCGGACTTTCGTGTACAGAAGACAGTGATCGAGACAGTCTTTAAATAAGACAGGTGTATTAAAAAAATATGTGAATTTTTCTAACAGTACAAAAAAAAAGAAACAGCCTTATTAGTCGTTAAACATTCCTTAAAGAATGTTTTTACATTCCTTAAAGAATGTTTTTTATGGTCTGAAAATGTTGAAAATAACCCAAGTCTTTCTTTACGTTAAAAAAATTCTTTTATATAAAAAAAAATATTTGCATTAAAAATCTTTGAATCAATTTTAAATACCAGATATATCAAACAAACAACCAATATATACACACACTGGTAAAAGTCATGGATGACAATTCCTTTACCTGACCCAGGGGTGGGCAAACTATGACCCGCGGGCAAATTACGGCCCATTAGGCTGATACGACTCCGCTCCCAGCATACGAACTAGGGGACTTCAGTATCGTCAATGCATTACGCATATCTGCTCCCCCCCCCCTTTAATTCTTTTCCATGTTTATAACAACGGTATTCACTGTACAGCCCATGAGTTACCGGTCTTTTTTTTGCTACAGTCGTGTCCCCTTGGGTGATTACGTCATTATTTTAATAGTCGCGGAGATAAGGCGAGGGTTTGTGGGGGAATTTTCCGTAACCGCATTTAAAAACCGAGAACGTTGCCGTAAAATGTCAAGGTCGTTATGAATGAAGTGTAACCATTTATAGATTCGCTCAGCAGGAAAACGACAAAGGGGAGAGAAAAAAACGTAATAAGAATATAAAATCAAACTACTTTGCAGGTTTGGCTATAAGTTTTGTTGAAATCTCAGGAGATTTAGGTTCTTTTTTTGCTGTAAGGATGGGTTGTTTGACTTTGATTTGATCTTATTGATTGCAGTGGCCATGTCGCAAGTGAGTTGGGGTGGAAATGTAGTTATTAATTGAAAGGAAAGTTCCCTTGGTATAGAAGTTTGTAAATATGCCAAGTTAAAAAAAAGGGGAGGAGGGGAAATCTATAATTAACTAAATGAGTCTTTTATTAACTTTCTTTTATAGTAATTTTCCTTTGCAGGTGAATTGCGAAAACCAAAATTGTTGTCATTGTGAGTCGCAAACCGTAAAAGTTCGTGAACCAATTATCTATGGTTGTAATCAGAGATGAGCGGACAGCGGACGCGTCCGTTTGCGGACGCAGATCCGCAGACTTTTCCGAATCCGCGGACTGACAGCGGACGCTTCGTATGGTTAAGTTGCGGACTCGCGGACTGACGCGGATCTTCTTTAGCGTTACCATAAAAAATTTCAAGTCATTTAAACAGCTAAATTTCAGCAATGCGGACGCGCGGACTGACTGCGGACCAATGTTGCAGTATTCTGCGGACGCGGACGCGGATCATTGATAGAAATCCGCGGACGGACGCGGACGCTAAATTTCAAGATCCGCACATCTCTGGTTGTAATGTGTGCTGACCTCTGACCTATTATCTGTTTGCATATCTTCTTATGTATAAAGTACTATATTGACTACATGCCTATATATGTTGGAGGGTAGAAAAAAAAGGGGGGGGGGATGTTCGGGAAAAGAGGAAAGCGGCTACGCTATAGGGGTTGTTCAAGGTCAACCGCTACTTTTGGCAATGGCCGAAACTACCAATGGGCCTCTTTATCCCACAAAAAAAAACAACTTGCTGCAAGATAAATAAGTATATATGTGGAGAAATAATATAGTCTAAGTTTGATGACGCAATTCGCTAGGCTCCGCCCACCGCAGTATCTATGGCGTCATTCCGCCATCTTGAGTGTAAATATTGGGAGCTTTAGTGTATACGTCATTTGGTACAAATGACGTATATTAACCGACAGTTGGGAGCACATGCTTTGTTTTATAGTTAGTCTAGCTGTGGGCATCTATGTAGATGGATGCATATTTACAGTTTGCTTTTGTACTCCTCCTGATTCTACCTTTATGTCAGTTCATGTTCAAGTATTAAATGATTGTTTGATGTTACTTCACTGGAGTTAACTTCGTGATTTGTGTTGTCTGATTTATTACACCCTCTACAAGCATCATCATTAAAAGGATCCGTAACATATATTTGGCACCTCCGACGTCGAACTGACTGACTTAGCTGGATTCAGGAGCAGCGGAGTGAGTACATTAAGACTCGTTGTAATTACCGGTTAAGTATTCATCGGTGAATTACGTGGCGGCCACCACCCTGGGTGCGCGCCGTGAAAACTGTTTGCTGAAGTGGCCAACCCTATTGTTTGCTGAAGTGGCCAACGTTACTGTTTGCTGAAGTGGCCAACCCTATTGTTTGCTGAAGTGGCCGACGTTACTGTTTGCTGAAGTGGCCAACCCTATTGTTGCTGAAGTGGCCAACGTTACTGTTTGCTGAGGTGGCCAACCTAGCCGTTTGCTGAAGAGGCCTACCTTGCTGCTACTGAAGAGGCCAACCCTACTGTTTCCTGAAGAGGCCAACCTTGCCGTTTGCTGAAGAGGCCAACCTTGCTGTTTGCTGAAGAGGCCAACCTACTGTTGCTGAAGTGGCCAACTTTGCTGCTTAAAGTGGCCAGAGTTGCTTTATACTGACGGGGCCGACGTTACCGTGTGGCTGGGAATCACCTCCTCATCGTCAGAGGACCCCACCATAGGATCACCAAGGATCAACCAAGGATCATCGAACATCGCGGACAGGGATCACCAAGGATCAACCCGTGTGTTAGTCAACCCCACATCGAACATCGCGGACCGGGATCACCGAGGATCAACCATCGAACTCAAGGAACAGAATTTACTATTTGTGTATTTCTTTATATGTAAGTTGGCATATTTTTTTATATATATTTATTACTAGAATATTGAAATCTGGTGTAATTATTTGTTTGTTGTTCTTGGTGGAATTCTGTATTTAATACAGTAGAGGTTAAAATAGGGTCCACCCTGAGCAGCCAAAACATTTAATTTGCTGGGTTTTTTTTAAAAGGAATATTGTATTTATTTTGTTATTACTTGTATGTTGATGACATTATAGAATATTTTTTTTGTGTGTGATATATAGTATCAAACATTTTCATTTATTAGTTATAATTGGTTTCGGTTACTGCCATGTCATCAATATTAAATATTGTTGAAGCTGGTAAAGCACTTGGCCTTACAGGCCAGGAGTTACGGACCTGGGTTTCTGTGAGGGAGTGTGAGGTGAAGGAAAAGGAAAAGAAAGAGATGGAAGAAAAACAGAGAGAGAGGGAAGAAAGAAAGGAAAAGGAAAAGAAAGAGATGGAAGAAAAACAGAGAGAGAGGGAAGAAAAACAGAGAGAGAGGGAAGAAAGAGCCGCAGAACGGGAAATGAGAAAGGAAGAAATCGCGAACGAAAGGGCGCGCTTAGAGTCTGAGAACAATAGACAGTCAGCTAACCCCGGAGTTAACGGAGCAGGTGATAGAGTGACCACATCACTTAAATTACCTTATTTTACAGAGGGCATTGACAGTATGGACACATACTTGTCTAGGTTTGAAATGCTAGCTACTAGCGCGGGTATGCCGAGGAATACATGGGCCGCGTCAATTTTAGGATTCATAAGAGGCAAAGCTCTGGATGTATGTTTAAAACTAAATGAAAATGAAATAAAAAATTATGATGTTGTGAAAGAATCATTAATGAAGATTTATGGTAACACATGTGATGGTTACAGGGAAAAATTTAATAATATTCGCCCAGCACGAGAGGAAGACCCCAATTTATTTATCACCAACCTTAGTTTGTTTTTTGATAGATGGGTGGCTCTGTCTGGGGCGAAACAAGAGTACCATGATTTAAGGGAACTGATTTTAGTAGATAGGGCAATTAATGTGTGCCATAAAGATTTTGTGGCATTCTTGAAAGAAAAAGGGCCAAAAACTTTAGAAGATGTCACTGATTTATTGAGAAAGTATAGGTCTGCACATCCAGAAAAACCCATATCTAAGTTAGAACCAGACCATAACCAGGATGTGCTGTGCTTTGCTAAAGCTGTACCATATCCTAACCGTGGCCGTAGCTTAAGTCCTGGGAACAGGAATAGATCCAGTGACCGACATGACGGGGACAAATTATGTTTCTCTTGTGGGAGAGCCGGACATAGATCGCGAGACTGCAAAAGGGGAAATGGAGGTAGTGATAGTTTATGTTATCTGTGTAACGCCAGGGGACATTATGCTAGGAACTGCACTTGGTCCCGGGGAAATAGTCAGGGGAGAAAAGGACAACAGACCAGAACCATGGACAAGACCAGACAGAGACAAAGAGATAGGGTACAACAGGCAATGTTAGTTCAGGGGGGAGGTAATGGTTTACATTTTTACCCTGGGTTCGTTGGTGATGTACCTGTAAAGGTGCTACGTGACACTGGGGCAACGTGCGTATGTGTCCGTAGATCATTGGTGAAAGATAGTGAATTCACGGGAAGAATGGGTCGATGTGCGTCATTTGATGGGACGGTACATGAGTTACCCATAGCCACCATTAATCTTAGAAGTCCATTTTACACAGGGCTAGTTGAAGCATTAGTCATCGAGAAACCAACTTATGACGTTTTAGTGGGCAATATTGAGGGCGTAATAGAGTGTGATCCCATGGAATTGGATAAATGGAAAAAACTTAATGATCCTACTAGAAACTGTAATGCTGTGACAAGGGCTCAGGCTAAGGAGGAAAAACTCCATAATCAGTCATCAATTAGTATTACAGATAACTGCTTAATTAATACTCAGGAAGTAAAAATTATACAAAGGGAAGAGAATGTAGTCAACTTTCCTAATCCACACATGACTGACAATGTTAAAACTAGTGACATTCCTGTGGGTGAGATGTCTGACAGGGTCACCATAGATGGAGAGAACTTTTTTACCGAACAGCATAATGACGTGTCATTATCAAAATTAATCAACCGGGATAAAAAATAATTTAGAGATAGGAAAATCATTCAGTTAGAAAAAGGTGTTTGGGTTAGAAAGACACAGTACATGAATAAACCGGTGAATCAACTTATAGTCCCAATGAAGTATAGGAAATTAGTTCTTAGGACAGCCCACGATTCACCTTTAGCGGGTCATTTGGGGGTTACTAGAACCAAGTATAGGATCCTGGGAAAATTCTTTTGGCCCGGGGTTACCAGAGACGTAAAGAGATATGTTAGGACGTGTGACCTGTGTCAATCAAAGGGGCCCAAATGTACCAGGGGGAAGCCCCATTACAAACAACCGATGTAGTTGACAGACCGTTCACAAAATTAGCTATTGATATAATTGGACCTATGCCAGTGCTGTCCAATAGAGGGCATCGCTTTATCTTAACGGTGGTGGATGTATGTTCCAGATGGCCAGAGGCGGTGCCTCTTAAATTCATAAGGGCTGAGGACATAGCACAGGCACTAATGACTATTTTTTGTAGGACAGGCTTCCCAGATGTTATTTTATCTGACAGAGGTACTCAGTTTGTATCTGAATTAACCAACCATTTTACCTCTGTATTGGGGATCAAACAAATCTTTACATCGCCATACCATCCCCAAAGTAATGGAATTTGTGAGCGACTGAACGGCAGTATAAAAAAAATGATCAGTCAAGTGTCTGATGACAATCCGGGAGACTGGGATCTCATGTTACCCTGTGTGTTGTTTGCGTATAGGGAAATTCCACAGGAAACAACAGGATTTTCACCTTTTGAAATGGTGTACGGTGCGAATCCAAGGGGTCCACTGTCCCTACTTAAGGACTTAATGATAAGGAAAGATTTATCCCCTGACGTAAGAACTGCCTATGAGCTAGTGATTGATACAAGACAGAGACTGATAAAGGCCTGTGATGTGGCTAGATCAAACGTTTTAACCAAAAATAAAAGCACATTATTGAGGGTTAATAGGGACAGGAAACTCAGACATATTAGGCCAGGTGAAGATGTACTTGTCTTATTACCGGACAAGACCAATAGATTATTCATTAAGTGGCAAGGACCTTTTAAGGTTACTAGAAAGGTGACAGACGTGGATTATGAAATTAATATTAGAAATAGGTTAAAGGTCTTTCATATAAACATGTTGAAAGTATACTATAATAGACCAATTGAATTAGTTCAGACCGCTGAGAAACAGGTTCAAAATTGTTTCATGTTAAGGGAGGAAGATGTACCTGACGCTGACATTCAGACATGTGAGGGACCTGAGGTTGGAAACAAGGAAACATGGAAGGATATAGCATTAAATAACCTAACTCATGACAAAGTGGTTAGTATTAAGACACTTTTGGGTGACTTTACCGATATTTTTTCTGATAGACCGGGTAAAACTGATATAATACAACATGACATAAAGCTGTCAGAAAACAAGGTTATCCGTTTGAGACCATACACCCTCTCATTACATCACCGCGACTATATCAAGAAAGAATTAGAAGGGTTACAGAAACAGGGTGTCATAGAACCATCAGAGTCACCATATGCAGCTCCCATAGTGTTAGTTAAGAAAAAGACAGGTGACATCAGACTGTGTGTAGACTATAGACAGTTAAATAAAATAACCATTATGGACTCGTATCCCATGCCCAATCCTGAGGAGTTAATGACCAGGCTAGCCAGAGCTAAATATTTTTCTAAACTGGATTTAGCAAGAGGGTATTGGCAAATACCACTAACCCCTGAAGCCAAACCATTGACTGCATTTATAACTCCATTTGGGTTGTTCCAATGGAATTTCATGAGTTTTGGGCTAGTAAATGCACCAGCCACCTTCAATAGGATGATGTGGAGAAATAATATAGTCTAAGTTTGATGACGCAATTCGCTAGGCTCCGCCCACCGCAGTATCTATGGCGTCATTCCGCCATCTTGAGTGTAAATATTGGGAGCTTTAGTGTATACGTCATTTGGTACAAATGACGTATATTAACCGACAGTTGGGAGCACATGCTTTGTTTTATAGTTAGTCTAGCTGTGGGCATCTATGTAGATGGATGCATATTTACAGTTTTAAAGAGACATAATTTAACCGTGAGACCGACTAAGGTAGAGATAGGACTGACGGAAGTAACTTTCCTAGGACATAAAGTGGGAAATAATATAATAAAACCCATAGGTGAATCAGTGTCAAAGATATTAAATATTGAAAAACCGTCATCAAAGAAACAGGTGCGCAGTCTTTTGGGCTTATGCAATTTCTATCGGAAGTTTATTCCGAATTTCGCTCATATAATGGAACCTCTGGCTAATCTAACTAAAAAGGGAGAGCCAAACAAAATCATCTGGTCTGATGAATGTCAACGGGCCCTGGAGATTATTAAAACCGCCTTCGCTCAGGGGCCCATATTAAAGTTACCTGACATAGGTAAACAATTCGTTCTGGCCACAGATGCCTCGGCCGTTGCGATAGGGGGGGGGGCCCTGTTACAGAGCCACAATGGTGTGTTACACCCAGTGCTATATGTCAGTCGTAAATTGACCTCACCAGAGACAAGATATGCCACAATAGAGAGGGAGGGATTAGCCATCACATGGTGCATTACAAAATTGGCAAGGTATCTGTTAGGTGCCCAATTTATTCTTCGGACTGACCATGCGCCGCTGGCATTTATAAATTCCAAAAAGCTAGGGAATAATAAAGTAGCCAGATGGTCACTCCTACTGCAGGATTATAATTTTATCGTCCAAGCTATACCTGGTAAAGAGAACGTTATTACTGACACGTTATCACGTTGCATTTGAAATGAGCTTAAGTTCTCAACAAACCTATGTCCTGGCAGTAAGAAATCTTGTGTACCGTAATGTTTATGTTACATGTATTATATGTTTATATGATGACATGTTGCATGTATATGTTTATATGATGACATAATGATATTTAATAATAATTGATGATTATGATAAAAAAAAAAAGAGAAGTCACTTGAGAAAAAAAAAAAGAAGAATAACTAGTGACATGAAAAAAAAAAGTCACCTGAAAAAAAGATAATAGAAAAGATATACAAGTGACATGAAAGAAAAAAAAAATTAACAAGTCACATAGAAAAAAATATCTAATAAAATAATGAATATCAGTGACGAAAAAAAAAAATTAAAATGATGAGAAATTTTAATTGAATTCAATATGTTTATACATATATGATTGATGATATTTATTATATTGTTTGCATGTATTGATTTATAATTCCATGCAATATTGATTTGATGAATCATTGTATAATTTATTTTGTTGTTATGATGATTTGGGATATGTTCTATGATTGAACTTTGTTTCATGTGGCTTCCTTTTGTCGGTATTAGTATTGGGTTTTACATGATTACATCATGCTTAGGTAGAGGGGAGAAATGTGGAGAAATAATATAGTCTAAGTTTGATGACGCAATTCGCTAGGCTCCGCCCACCGCAGTATCTATGGCGTCATTCCGCCATCTTGAGTGTAAATATTGGGAGCTTTAGTGTATACGTCATTTGGTACAAATGACGTATATTAACCGACAGTTGGGAGCACATGCTTTGTTTTATAGTTAGTCTAGCTGTGGGCATCTATGTAGATGGATGCATATTTACAGTTTGCTTTTGTACTCCTCCTGATTCTACCTTTATGTCAGTTCATGTTCAAGTATTAAATGATTGTTTGATGTTACTTCACTGGAGTTAACTTCGTGATTTGTGTTGTCTGATTTATTACACCCTCTACAAGCATCATCATTAAAAGGATCCGTAAAAATATATATATATATATATATATATATATATATATATATATATATTTGAAAGCAACGACGCTAATTAACGGTTTGAGGCCCTCTGACAATCGCTCTCACTACGGCCATGCATTTAGGTCTCACCAGTTCATGGGAGGTGTCTACCACTCGTAGATAGATCATATGGGGGGGGGGGGTCCACTAGCCCCCTGAGAACAAGGTGAGGTATTGATGCAACAGCCCCCCCCCCCTTTCCCCATTTGTGTTGCACTCACCTACTTAAAAAAAACAAATACTTAAATTTATAATTAGTGTAATTTAATTGCAACAACATAAAAAAAAAAAAATAGACTAATACAGAACCGTCATAGAGGATAGGGAATTCGGGGGGGGGGGGTGCGGCAGGGGAGGGGGGTGGAGAGGGAAGCGGCTTCAGGCGGTGTTTATTGTACCAACAGAAGTGAGCGATAATCTAATGCTTCGAAATCCAAACTTAATCCGATCCAGATTATAGGTTCAATGGATACACTATTACAGTTTTGAATCATGTTTTCTTCCTATATAAATTATATTAAAAAGTTGAATGTTACATTGAAGAGCTTACCAGCCTTTCTAGCTATTTAGGCACGTTCTGTTTAAAAGGTATTAAAATTTAAAAAAAAAATTAAAAAAATAAAAAATAACCGTCTGATTGCCGGTTGATCGAATTTAAAATTCTTGGATTCTGAGGGTCGGTGTAGCCCCCTCCCTGTCAGAGCAGAGACCGCCCCTGGGGTGGTGGTGGGGGAGGGGGGTCACTAACCCTGGGTACGGCACTGGCTACTCACACAGGTTGAAGAGACGATGAATCAATATTGGTCATGTGTTCGTTTTGTTGTTATTGTTTTTTTTTTTATAATGATCGAGACTAAATGTCTTGAAATGGGGGTCACTAGCAGGTACAAGGTTTGAACACCCCCCCCCCCCGCCCCTCTGTTTCATGTCACTGTGTAGATCACAAAGTTTACGGGGTGGGGTGGGGGAGGGGAGGGGAAGGGTTTCCTGCGTGCATTGACCAACTCATACAGTCATGTGTCAATCAGTGGCGTTCCTAGAGGGGGGGGGGCGGTGGGTGCGGTCCGCACCGGGCGGCACTTTTTATTACTTTTTTAGGGGGAGGGGGCGCGGCAAAAATGTATAGATTAAATTGAAATACCTAAATGAGAGGGCGGCAAAATCGTCTTCCGCCCTGGGCGGCCGATACCCACGCTACGCCGCTGGTGTCAATCCTTTCTTTCTTTTTATGACACACCCATTTTAAATTTGACCCCCCCCCCCACCCCTGTTTTTTGTTAATGTTAATTTTTGTACTTTTAAAGCAAAGACCATTTCTTTAACGCTGTTGACAAAACTATCTCCGAACTTTCAAAAAAAAAAAAAAAGGCGGGTTAATTGGGAATTATCGATTTAGATGCAAATTGACGTAAATTATTGAAGGGACATGATCAAAATGTTCAGTGAAACAAATTGATTGGTTAGTCCGATCAACAGATTCAAATATTGATCACTGCAATTAGATCGCTGTAGTGATTGTTTTTTTTTTTATTGTTGTTTTGTCGGTTTTCTAATTTATAAAAACTAGTTTCCTCACCTTTAGCCCAACACGTGTATTTGTGTTGGTGTGTGTGTGTGTGTGTGTGTGTGTGTGCTACATACCAAGATGTATTTGTTTGTATTATTGATAATCACATAATTGTCTTGTAAGTGTGATTGTGTGGTTATCTTTTTTTGTATGTGTGTTTCTGTGTTCGTGCGCGACCGTGCGCGCGTGTGTATGTTTGTGTGTGTGTGTGTGTGTGTTCGTGTATGTATTCTCGTATGTTGGCATTTGAGTTTTTGTTTTTGTTTGCTAGTGTGTTCGTTTGGGTGTTCAAGTGTGTGTTTTCTTCGATGATGAGTTTGTGTGTTGTGTTCTCTGTGTGTTTTCTGTGAGTTTGAGAGAGTATGTTGTGTGTCTTTGCGTGGACGTACATTTTTTTACAAGCACTGATAAAAAGAGCCGGCACAGTTACGCAAAGAAACGTTTTTTTTACATATAGAAATGTTTAGTGCTCTGTTTACGTGAAAAAATCTGTCTGTATATGTTGTAAAGCAGACAGGCATAACTTTACTTCAAATCAAGATGAGCAGCCAACAAAATAACACAGTTAATATAAAATGAAAACAATATCAACAAAATAAGATCAAAACCCCTCCCCACCAAACTAAAATTCTAGAAGTTCCGTTTCCCGTTAAATCGCACGACGTAAGCCATCCTCAATGCCAGACGATTGGCTCGACCAACATGACTTCAAGCCTCACTAAGTCGACTCAATGTTTGTCTTCCTTCACACCTTTATTCTCAGAGCCTTTTTAGGTGACTTGGCCGGCTGACGGTCGTAGCAGTTTGAAAGCTTGGGAAATGGTTAAGGCTTGGTGTGTATGATGGTTCAAACAGGGTGCAAAACACTCGGACGGCACCATTTTTAAAGTGCGGCAAAAATCTTACATTAGAAGACAGAGTTTTGATTTTAAATTTAAAAAAAAGGAGAATCAAATTGAGGAGAGGAAAAATAAATGCTGCACCCGGGCGGTGGATATGCTAGGAGCGGCACTGATTAAACGTAAAACGAATCAACGAAACAACCGTAAGACATGTTCTAAATACGAACTCCCTTATTTTAACCATTACTTAAGATCCTCACATATATTATTCTCGATTTATAAAACATTTTAATATCTTATACAAACATCCGATTTCCCTGAATGTAGAAATGACATGTAAAATGACATTAAATGCCATGTAAATGACACCATTTCAATCTACAATCCGATAAAGATTATTTTTTTTAATGATTTGAAATCTTTTTTTTTTTGTATTAAAACTTCATTTGCTATTTTTTTTAAATTTGTTTTCCTATTTATTAAGAGCTAGCAGTTACTTCCTTTCATCGGTAGCATCTCATTACCGGCGGACAATCTTTTGAGAACCGCTGAGTTAGACCAGTGGTCTCTCCCCCCCCCCCCCCACCCACCCCACACCCTTCTGTCCGCGGACGAATGTTATAAGGCCACACATGAAACATTAAATTGTTTTCCTTTTCATGTATTTCTCTCTAGATTGTGCGACTTGCCATGGACGAGAAATAATCTACGCCCGCCCCTCCCCCTCCCCCATCCCCTTCTTTCCAGTGGGCCGCGGGAAATTCTCAAACGCTGACCGGTCCGTGGCGAGAAAAAAGGTTTGTGACAACTGGATTAAGACAGTTTGCTCTATGTTTTAGTACGAAACTATCACTGTGTTTTTGTTTTTTAATGATTATATATACAGCATGACTACCTCGAGAAACACGGCCCGCCCCCCCCCCCCCGATCTGTGTTTAAAGAAACTTTGATCTAGGTTTATTTTCCTTTTCACAGCTCTATGCACTTTAACTTTTATGGCCGTGGCTCGCCTAAGTTCCCCCCCCCCTCCTCGTAAGTTTATGGAGTTGAATGTGAGTTGGAATGGAGAAGGAGGAGGAGAGGGAAGAAGGCAAGGTACCGATCCTGCCAAATAGGAGACAAACGATCTGAATAATTCAATAGAGCCAGCGTCCAGAACAAAAACTCTGGGACCAGCGGCCAATAGTGGTCATTCGGTTCACAGACATGAAATGGACACAGCGTTAAAAAAAAACGACAAAATTTTAATGAGATCTTTTTTTGAAATATTTCAAGTGAGAATGAATCGGGCAACTTCCGTGTCTGATATAAAAACAATTAAAACAAAAAAGTTTATATTAATTGATGCACAGAACAGTTCATGCATTCGGGCATTATTCTCTCTTATTAAGAGATGAACAGATAATTTTAGACATATGTAAATTGTCTGAGTTAAATGGACATATTAATTAAATAGATATACAAACAAACGGACAGACGGAAGGAGGGAGGAAGCGACGGATGGACAGACATAAAAACTGATAGACGGATAGATAGATAGATAGATAGACGGATAGATAGATAAATAGATAGATAGACAGACAGACAGACATACATAGATAGATAGATAGATAGATAGATAGATAGACAGACAGACAGACAGATAGATATATAGATAGATTGATAGATTGATAGATTGATAGATTGATAGATTGATAGATATATAGATAGATAGATAGATAGATGGTTAGATAGATTATAGATAGATAGATAGATAGATAGATAGATAGATAGATAGATAGATAGATAGATAGATAGATAGATAGATAGATAGATAGATAGATATTGATTTATCAAAAAGCATACACTACCGCAGTAGATCTCAAATTTATGCAACTGTCCCATTAAAAAAAAACTGTAAGTGTAACGCGAAAATAAAGAAAATGAGAGAGCGAAAAGAACAAAATAAACCAAAACTGAATTGAATGTGTCATCCACTATAAGGTGATTAATTAAAAAAAAAACTATTAGCGGCCCATTTGAAATCAGATCGCGGCCCACCAGTTGGGTCGTGACCTACATTTAAAGAACCACTATTTCAATATCGTTAGGTCCTAACTCTAACACGGCATTCAACAGAAACTCTTTCAAGTCTCCCAACCAACTTGAATAATAAAAAACATAAGACCTGTTACACACACACCTTAAATAACGTACTGCATCTCAAAATAACAACACAAAAAAATGATATCTATAGAAAATATAGTCAAGTTATCTTTACATTTACTCCTAACTTTTACTTTAAACATATTACATTCAAATATGGGGATAATTTAAGCCTATATATATATATATATATATATATATATATATATATATATATATATATGCCTATATGTATATGTACGTGTGTGGGCTGCATTGTCGAAATTGACAATTTAAAACTAATTTCAGCTCTTCAAATATTCCATATCTCTTGTTTTTCTTTGCTGAAACATATTATCATTATTTTTTATTTGTTTTAAAACGATCATTTTTTTTCCTCCCTCTAAGGCCGAACATGATTTTTTTTTTGAATAGCTTACAGTAAAAAAAAATTAAAAATAATAATCGGAAAAAAAGAGACGAAACACACCATAGACTTGAAACAATGCCCCATCATGCAACGACGTCATGCACATAATTCCAATAATGTGATGAGGATAAAAGCCACAGAGAGTGAGACAAAAATCGACCAAGAAACCATTTCTGAACACCAGCGGTTGACAAAGTGATTTTAAAAAAGAATCGACAACAAAAAAAAAACAACCAGGCTGTATAATTTCTAAAAACAAAAAAAAAAAAAACATTACATACAGCTGCTAGTGTGGTGCATTGTTGTCTGTACGTTGTATTTCAGTGGCTTCCTAAAAAGTGGCTTTTTAGAACTGAGTTTTTTTTCCAGTTTTGAATGAAAACTGGGAAGGTGTTTTTAGTTTCGTACAAGGATGAGATAGATGTTTTAGATCAGTTGTTCTCAGCCGGTAGTATCCGTACCCCAGGTGGTACGGCAAAAGCTTAGGCAGGGGATCAGGACAGACTGTTCCGAATTGGGCCACGCGCCTGGCGGGGGCTCCGAAAATTACATTTATATTAATAGAAATAGCTGTTACTGCGAAATAAAAAAATAGGAAAGGGGTCTCGCAAGCATCTACGCAGCGACAAATAATTTTCAATTAATACAACCAAGAATTTTGAGGAACTTACGTATGATTGGCACCGGCGGGCCATACTTCTGCATCCTTTTGGTGTACAATCGGGAATAAGGTTGAGGACCGCAGGTTTAGATGACGTAATAAATAATACTAGCTGTACCCTGCAAAACATTTGCATAGAGTTATATCCCCCTAGGCTTGATAGGCAGGCGAGGTTATTTGTTGGTTTCGGGCAGATCCGATTTTTTTTTTCATGATTGTATTTTAAACTGGAATACTGTTGTATTAATTCTTTACTTTCGATTTAACGCAGAGCCCAAATCGCTATTGTATATATTATGTGTGTGTGTCTGATAAAATACCCTGCAGAGCGTCGACTGTTTTCTACTTTTTTTTTGTTTGACTTGACATGTGACATTGTGTATGTTTTTTATGGGGAAGGGGGGTCAACATTTCCTTCAGCGCGCGGGCCGCAACTGACCTTAATCACGGCCAGCTAAATAGGTCAAGACCGTGCCCTTTTAATCCACCTTTGCCATCGTTGATATGAGCTGTTTATGTACTCATATACACAACTGCACTCGTTGACAGCACAAAGGTAGCCCTGTTTTAACTGAATTCTCACCAAAGCCTTGGCCCGCCATAATAAAGTTCTCAAAATTTAGTGAATAATGTAACTTTAATGTATTAAAAACTGGCGCATTTGGGAGCCACATTATGTGAAGAACCCTGCTAATAAATTTCTCCCCCCCCCGCCCCCCCGACCCCGCCGTTTTTAGGTCCTATTAAAATTTAAACAAATGTTAGAAAGGGCGAAGTAAGTGCCCACTCCCCCCCCCCTTCATAATTTGTATTATTTTTTTTTAATCCATAATGGCCACCGCAGCCCCCTTAAAGTGGCGTCTCGAGGGCGTAGCCCCCCCTCTCTCTCCCCCATCCCTGTCAAGCGCCCCTGGTAAGTAAATATTATCCCATATTATCTCAAGGCTCCACCGTTTCCTCAGTGGCTGTTTATTTTTTTCTGTTCTTTTTAAATTATTTTAACCCGGTGCGGAAATTATACTGCGCAGCAAAAACTACTACGGACTTATTGCTCGGAAGATTAGCGCCACTTTAATGCTGACGGGGAAATCGTCCTCGTTTCGGACTTGACACCAATTGGACAGACACCTACAACCACCCACAACAACCATCAACTTTGGTGTCAATAATCATTTTATTTTGTTAAGCCGTAAAATTTTTTAGAGTATTTTCGAAAAAAAAATGCTCCATTGTTCCGTTTTGTCTGTCTGTCTGTCCGTCATCACCCTAGATCTCAACAACCATAAGTCCTAGACCCATGATGTATATATCATTTTGTAGGTCTTGGCCTGCCATGTGTGCATCAAAAGTCCATTTTGCGATCTGACCTCTGAGGGCCGTAAAAGGGGGCTTATAAAGTACCGTTTTTTACTATATAAGCTATATTAACAAAGGAGCGCCCTAGATCTTAGCAACCATAAGTCCTAGACCCATGATGTATATATCATTTTGTAGGTCTTGGCCTGCCATGTGTGCATCAAAAGTTCATTTCGCGATAGGACCTCTCAGGGCCGGGCTTCAGGGCTCCTAAGGGGCTTATCATTATTATATATATATATATATATATATATATAGATCATAAGCTAAACAAAGGGGCGTAATCATTATTTATTTTTGTAACAGTTATTAAACATGACTTACTTCCCTCTCTATACATGAAAATGCTCTAAAGCGTCCTGTTTTTACAGGCATAATTTTTGCTTGTTTTTATTTAAAATGCATCAACAATTTCTGATGAGGAAAATACATTAAAAAAAAAACAAGTCGAAAAAATAGTTCTTCATAATACGTAGAGATGTATAAATCGGTTGAGTGGGGACGGGTGGCCGAGTGATGTAGATGCTCAACTATCGATCTGAGAGTCCTGGGCTCAATCCTCGCTGAGAACCAATGGCATTTTTCCAGGCCCTGATGAAAGTTGGTTAAAGTCCCACAACTCTACTCAGTTTTAAATGAGTTACCTGACTTTAGTTGGGGAAGTAAAGGCGACTGGGCGTTATGCTAGTCCCGTAATCCCTTTATATGCAGTGGCTTCTGAACAGACGAATTGTGCACAGCTAAGAGAACATAACTTACTACCTCACAAATGTTATCTCCCCCTTGGCTGGTGATATTTCGATTTAGCTTCAAGAGACAGTCAGTATCAAGGGGCAAAACTCCAGTTGTAAACAGAGTTATCTGGACCTGTAGCTGACCACCCGAAAATACAATACAAGGATCATATTGAGGTCATTACCAGTCGAGTGGGGGGAATCATCCCCTATTAGAATTAAATGATCTGTTCTAACTTATGAAAAGTGGGTGAAGCAGTAGCGCCTTGGCTATGAGCTGCACATAAGGGTTCACCTACCCATGTCTGCCGTGATCGAGAGAGAGAGAGAGAGAGAGAGAGAGAGAGAGAGAGAGAGAGAGAGAGAGTGAGAGAGTATGTGTGTGTGATCAAATGAGTGAAGAATACTTTCACACACATACACGACCCACTATAAAGTACAGACGCAAACTAAAAGGGAGAAAACGATGCACGTTTTGTGCATGGTAGGTGGAAATCCGGTAGATTAAACAGGAAAAAAATAATTTAAAAAAAATGACAAAAGCAACAAAAGATCTAGAATAAAGTGTAAATAAAATAATGAAACAGATTTAGTTCCATCTATTCATGGGATAAACGAATCCACGGTCATCAAGCAAAACTAACTGATATTTTAGTTTTATTGAGTAATTTAGGATTAAGCAACTACAGTAAATAAAAAAAAATATATGTTATTTTTATACTCGGTAATATCTCAGTAGTTCCTAGAAAGAAGTTCTCTTAACATGTCTACTTCAACACGCACCCAATGTTTTTTTTTTCGATTCTACAGGCGGCAAGATTCTATTGATTTAAAGGACAGAGGACGGGGCTAATCAATAACCAATCAGGCGACTGGAGTCGCAGGGCTTGAACTGGCATTCTTTATCCCGCTAGTTGGACTCACAACCAAAGCGCCATCGAGTCGACCAAATGTGTAATGTGTGAAAGATTATTCACATTTTGAGGTTGTAAAACGCGCTGTTAAAAAAAAAAAGCGACCCCAAAACAATGAGGAATATTAATTTATCCAGCAGACGCGAATAAGGAACCAATAAATTTAGAAATACAAAAAACAGTTTAAAGTATTTTTTTTAATAACATACAATTGAAGAGAGAAAAAAATCAGCTCTCCCTGTGCCTTCCACCACCGCCATGTTTCACTAATCTATAAATAGACCAGTGTATACGTCATAAGTTTAAAGTAAACACAAACGGCTGTCACTTCATTAATATTCTAGCGCAGTGGCTCTTAAAGTGAGGGTTTGCGACCCACTGGTGGCTCGAGGGCTGATTTGAAGTGGGTAGCTAAAAATATAAAAAAAAAATTACTTTATTAATAAATATACAGAATTATATACAGTCGATTCCGCTTAATTAGGACACATCGGGACCGAGGCTTTTTGTCCCAATAAAGCCGCTGTCCCAATTAAACATACGAATTTACTATTGGCTTCTCGGTTTGGTTTCTTTGAGATTTGTCCCAAATAAGCGGCTGTCCCAACTAAGCGGTGTCCCAATTAAGCGGAATCCACTGTATATACATATTGGTTCATTAACTCTTTTCTTTATAGCTTGGCTGGTTACAAGAAACAGGTTTCAAGCGGATTGCGAGCTCAAAAGTTTGGGAACCACTATTCTAGGTTGGTCGGGAGGTGGAAACAATTCTATCTACAGTAGGAAGGTTACTGCCTTCGAGGTATTTGCAGTGACTCGCTGTTTCAAGATAGCGTCATGCGTCTGTCTGAAAGATGAAAGATATTGGAACCATTCCACCCTCCCCCGCCCATCTCCCCCCACTCCCTAAGATCTTCTGGGTGCCAGGGACTCGATACTATGGACTCGATACTATGGACTCGATACTATGGAGGAGAAATACGTTTGATCTCACTCCATAAACAAACAAACAACAGACGACACGCCGTATTCAAATTCCGGTCACGTGTTCATCTGAGCCAGCCAATGGAGTAGAACGTTCTAAGATGATAAAACGAAGGACACGTATTGCGGTGTACCTCAGGAAAATAAAATAAAATAAACAATGTCCACCAAACGACGGTTATGAATTGCGTCACCTGTAAAATGTTTTTAAAAAAAAGACCGTTAAAAATCAGTAAGTTAGGGAGATTACTGTTTACGTCACAGAGTGCATACCACACAGACGCCACATTGCTATTTTCAAAAGTCACCTAACAATGACTTTAAAACATTCCGCCATTTGTGTTATTTTCCTTTATTAAATAGTGCATCACCTAAATATTGATATAAAATTGCGCAATAACACAAATATAGCGGCTTTCGGAAATGTCAGTTAAAATTGACTGTGCGCACCCTATATAATTTATATTGTGTAGCGCAGTTTGCTCAGCAGCGCAGGTTATGTGTTTTTGTACTTTTTTTTTAGACTAGGCGGAGGGCGCCTAAAAACAACAACAGTGCGCCACTAGGGCGAGGGCACCCAAAAACAATAACAATGCATCACTAGGGCGCCTAAACACAACAACAGTGCGCCACTAGGGTGAGGGCACCCAAAACAACAACAGTGCGCCACTAGGGTGGCCAAAACAACAACAGTGCGCCACTAGGGTGGCCAAAACAGCAACAGTGCGCCACTAGGACGAAGGCGCCCTAAAACAACAACAGTGCGCCACTAGGGCGGCCAAAACAACAACAGTGCGCCACTAGGGCGGCCAAAACAACAACAGTGCGCCACTAGGGCGACCAAAACAACAACAGTGCGCCACTAGGGCGGCCAAAACAACAAAAGTGCGCCACTAGGACGAGGGCGCCCTAAAACAACAACAGTGCGCCACTAGGATGAGGGCGCCCTAAAACAACAACAGTGCGCTACCATAGTTAGCTACGAACACCTGATTTAACAAATGCTGTTATTATATCGGGTGCTCTACCGCTGATCCGATTTTTTTCATGGTTGTATTTTAAACTGGAATACTGTTGTAGTAGTTCTTTACTTTCGATTTAACGCAGAACCCGAATCGCTATTATTTTGTTAAGATTATTCACAATGTCTTTATGAAGGGGGTGGGGGGGGGGGTCCTAGAAGCCTACCATGGTGTGTAGACGGCTATGTCCGCCATACGCTAAGTGCTCTTTGTAATACGAAAACCCAAACTTTCTAAAGTCTACTGTATTTCATAACACGAACACACACACACACACACACACACACACACATAAACAAGCAGTTCTAAAGAGTAATCAATATTGAGCAGTCCCTCCCCCCCCCTCCAAAGCCTCAACAGTCTTTCCTCATCAGAACATTATTACTTTGACCTCCTAGGTCCTTTTCCCTTTTTTTTTTCTACCCAACCACCAATTCACACCCTTCAAAGAAATGACCAGTCCACTATCTCCCCTCCTACCCCTTCTTTCTTTTTTCAATGGTCGCCCCCCCCCACACCGCCCCCTCGCCCTGAATGTATCTCTATTTCTATTGCGTATGATTCTGTCACATCGGTCAGCCAGAATGGTCACTATAGTGACGGTAGTAATAATAATGGGGGGGGGGGGCAAAACTAATAAAGATTAGATTAAGCCTCGGATGTTACCTGCTGGCCATTGGGCAGTGGAAGTCAGCTATGTTTGAACTGAAGTTACCAAGGTCCGAACATTTTTTTTGTTTGTTTTGGTCTTACGTTATTGATTGCGGGCTTGGACTTCAGATCCCCTTTGTTTTATTTATGATTTGATTTAACTCATGCACTAAGCGGATTGATTTATCAAAGGATGAAAATGTTTCATATGTGCAATAAAGAAGAAGCCAAAGAATCGCTATACAAACATGATGCTTCAGTTGTGCATTACGGAAAACTACAATATGAATTGTAGTTAATTATTGATGGAAGCTCCCAAAACAATAATAATAATGATATTTTTTAAAAAAAATTGTTTTCTGCTTCCAAGCAATGTTTCAAATGGAAATAAACTGGGCTAGTCATTTATTTTTAATGGCGGAGTAATTGAAAACTGTCACAGTCTTCATGACTATAAACGCCTTAAGCGGTTCATAACTCATTTAGAGTAATGCCCCCTTTCTACCCACAATTCACTATTCATTCGTGACCTACTTTAATAATGTGTGCACAAATTTAGCCAATGAAACGTAGGCTAAGGCTGTTATTGTTTTTTTTTTATTATTAAACCAATGAAAGTAAACCTTTCCGGTCGCGTGTTTTTTCTCTCATTCATTTCGCGGATCAATACATTTTAACTTATAATGTCACAGAATCATCTCTAGCCGCAAGATGAAGGGGGAGGGGGGACGGACTATTTTTCAAGACTTTCTTCTAAATGAGTTTTTATTTTATTTACATTTTTATCCCCAGTTTCTCTCAAATTATAATTATCATTCATTTCACCATCTTACGTTCGTCCATACATTCGCCCTTTATTTACTGACGCGCACAAATAACCAGCCGAGACAAGGTACTGCTCGACCTCAGTTTGGACTAATGATCCTCATGGCTCTTTAAGATAAACTTTTTTTTACTGGTGTCGACTGACATTGGCAGTAGCGGACTAAGGGGGCCCCGATCAGAAGGGTAGCATTCTGGTACGATATATATATATATATATATATATATATATATATATATATATATATATAATGTTTACAGCCTTACATTTGAACTCGCCGAAGCCACGCCCCCTCCTATTCAACGGTTCCCTGACATTTCACCATTGCAACATTTCATCATTATAGCAATTCATCATTGCACATTTGAACATTATAGCAATTCATCATTGCACATTTGAATATTATAGCAATTCATCATTATAGTATTTCACCACCATAACATTTCACCATTGCAACATTTCATCATTATAGCAATTCATCATTATAGTATTTCACCACCATAACATTTCTTCATTGAATAAAGTGCATTTTGCAAACATAAGTACCCTAGCCTTAACCCTATAATTGATGAAATGTTGCAATGATGAAATGTTGCAGTGATGAAATGTTGCAGTGATGAAATGTTGCAGTGATGAAATGTTGCAGTGATGAAATGTTGCAGTGATGAAATGTTGCAATGATGAAATGTTGCAGTGATGAAATGTTGCAATGATGAAATGTTGCAATGACGAAATGTTGCAATGATGAAATGTTGCAATGATGAAATGTCGCAGTGATGAATTGTCGCAGTGATGAAATGTTGCAGTGATGAAATGTTGCAGTGATGAAATGTTGCAGTGATGAAATGTTGCTGTGATGAATTGTCGCAGTGATGAAATGTTGCAGTGATGAAATGTTGCAATGATGAAATGTTGCAATGATGAATTGTCGCAGTGATGAAATGTTGCAGTGATGAAATGTTGCAGTGATGAAATGTCTGGTATGATGAGGGTGTCTGGTATGATGAGGGTGTCTGGTATGATGAGGGTGTCTGGTACGATGAGGGTGTCTGGTATGATGAGGGTGTCTGGTATGATGAGGGTGTCTAGTATGATGAGGGTGTCTGTCTGGTATGACGAGGGTGTCTGTCTGGTATGATGAGGGTGTCTGGTATGATGAGGGTGAATGGTATGATAAGGATGTCTGGTATGATGAGGGTGTCTGGTATGATGAGGGTGTCTGGTATGATGAGGATGTCTGGTATGATGAGGGTGTCTGGTATGATGAGGGTGTCTGGTATGATGAGGATGTCTGGTATGATGATGGTGTCTGGTATGATGAGGGTGTCTGTCTGGTACGATGAGGGTGTCTGGTACGATGAGGGTGTCTGGTATGATGAGGGTGTCTGGTATGATGAGGGTGTCTGTCTGGTATGATGAGGGTGTCTGTCTGGTATGATGAGGGTGTCTGGTATGATGAGGGTGTCTGGTCATCCCCATTGAACAATACATGTAATACCAAGACCGCAGCTTTGTTTTATTGGTATCACTCTTGCGATGCATGTTCAAAGTATTGACTGAAGTTGCTTACTTTTTTTGTTTAATCAAAGAAGTATAAACATTAATACCTTTCCCTGGATGTGTCGTAACAACATTGACATGACATAGCCTGACATGCTCAGGAAGAGTACGTCAGCATCGAACGCTGACAAAAGTTCTAATGAATGATTAATCAAAAAGATTTCCCTAACCCACCCCCCCCCCGCCGCCCCTCCCAATTTTTTAGGGGCTTATTTTCCAGGCACTACGTCAAAACCTTAACGTCACAAGCTGAATGACGCGTACGTATAGAAAGTAAACAGCGCCGGGTAATAAAATCGCGTCAACAATGTTGCTATGGCGACGCCTTCCCCCCACATCAATCCCAGCGCCTGATGAGGTCCAAGCGTCCGGGGGGGGGGGGGGCAGGGGTCGATGAATGAATCAAGACATCTTATTTAAGGGCCGAATTACCTATAAGGGCTTAAAAAAAGCCCGTAACACAGGCCCGTAGCGTGCGGGTGGGCCAGGAGGACCGCCCCCCCCACCCCTGCGTTTTATCTACCCCCCCTCTTTGCTTATTTGTTGTACTCAGTAAAATGTGTTGCCTGGCCTCTGCTGTAGAATGCCCGCCCCCTCCCCCCCCCACGCTACGGGGCTGCTATAACATGAGGACGCCATGTTTAAAAAAAATCGACACTCGTTTATCAAGCAGTAAATGTTGTAATCGATTTTTCAATAAGTTTATCATATAAAAAGCTGGGGGGGGGGGGGGGAGAGTGAGGTCTAGAAATCTGAAAAAACTTTTTATTTATATCATCTATATACATAATATTATAAGATGTGATATGTGAGAAGACGTAACTGTAATACATTTCCTGGATGATAGGTTTTGATTTGATATTTTTTTTTCCCCCACAAAATTTGGCCTTATGTTGTTAAACAAAGTAACAAGCAGCCTTAGGCCTCTTAAGACGCCCATGTATTCGACACTCGGCCCTAGTAGCCGTGTACTGGCGGGTACGGCTAAGGGCACCGCTGTCTCCCTTTTATGTTAAAGGTGTGTGAAGTCCATGTAAGGATGAGATAAAAAAATCTCTTAGATCCTATAAAACCACTCATGGGGCTGGTTTTTATGGTACCCTTCTTTCATCCCCCACCATAGCCCGATAGTGCAATGACCATGGAGGCACCAAGGAAGATATAGAGGGGGAACTTTAGCCATGACCTGAAAATATCCATTGGTCCTCACCGGAAATCGAACCCGGGACCATCAGGTCGACAGTCGAGCGCTTTACAAACCCAAACCATCCGTCGCACTCTTTAGGTTAAGGGCGCACCACATCAACAGTACTGTTGCCGCCCTCCGGTATCTGATGCCACACCAGCGCCCCCATCTTCGACATTTACCATAATTGTACAGATGGGCAGACTTTGGGAGCTCCCCTCCCCTCTCCTTCCCTGCCCCCCCCCCTTGCATCCCCAGTTCTCCCCGCCCACCCTCACCCCAGGGTTCATTGCTCTGACGACTTTTAACGTTGTCAACATAAATGTTAAACATTTCTTCAACACCAGAGACAATGTATGTGTGTATGTATGTGTGTACGCATTTGTGTACATATGTGTATGTATGTGTAAGTGTGTGTCTGTGTGTGTGTGTGTGTGTGTGTGTGTGTGTGTGTGAGTGTGACGCTACGAGGAAGTAGATGAAACAATGACTGAAAGAAATGATTATTTTTTTTCCTCCTGGTTTAACAGACTCCCTTCTCAACCTCCTCTGCCCTTCCTCTCCCTCCTGAGCACTGTATTTATCTCTCTCTCTCTCTCTCTCTCTCTCTCTCTCCAGTTTCGCTCACAATGTCTCTGTATGAGTGTCCGTGTATCTATCTACTCAACACCGTCAATTAACACAGGGTTTGCAAGTATTTTTTTTTCAAATCACAGGGTTTATAAATGACATTTGTGGGCCCCCCCCCCCACAACCACCACCCACATACACAAAAACACCCCCCCCCGTCTGTCTGTAAGACGGTTTAATGCGCAGTTTATGCTGTCACTGGAACTCTGGTATCAGCAAAGTGACCTAGGGAGGGAGGAAGGTGGTGGTGGGAGTGAGGCAGGAGGCAGTCAATAACACCTCCCCCCCCCCCCCCGAAGATGGACAACATTAGAAATGTAATGTTATTTGAGTTGCAACAGTCCGTTGTTCCTTGAAACAACCATTTATCGTATACGTTTTATGACGAAATATCCCCATGCATGACGTCAACCATAAAAAAAAAAAAATAATCAATAGCGCATTGCTAGGGAGTCAAAATCTTCAAGCTGTAGATCTGCAGTTCAAATCTCAAGAACCTCAGTGCTGCTTCCCCCCCCCCTCCCAATAACTAACTACCTTTTTCTCCCGTGATGTCTCCATAGCCACGCCACACTCAGATATGATGAGTATGAAAGAAGGTCGCTACATAAAAATCGTCCCATGAGTGTTGTGTATGAGATTAATTATCTAAGCGTTACAGGGATTTGAAAAAAAACAAACTAATTGCTGATTCCTAAAAACGTTCTAGTTTCTTCTTCTCCTCCTCCATTGTTGCATCAACAATTGTCATCATTAGTTTGTGACGAACTAGTGCTCTCACTGTCCGTTTCCAAACAACTATAAAGAAATTTATTTCATTGTGGAAATAATTAATAAAAATAAAACATTCCATTTTTATTAAAAAAAGAAAAAATAGAATTCTTTTTTCCCGGTTTTTTAAATAATCTGAAACAAATAACTCTGGAATGCATTATTGTACATAAAACATGATAGAAAAAATAAACAAAATGTTTTATTATGTTTAATACCTATGATAAACTGACCAAACACCAATGATATACTGACCAAACACCAATGATATGATATACTGACCAAATACCAATGATATACTGACCAAACACCAATGATATGATATACTGACCAAATACCAATGATATACTGACCAAATACCAATGATATGATATACTGACCAAATACCAATGATATACTGACCAAATACCAATGATATACTGACCAAATACCAATGATATACTGACCAAATACCAATGATATACTGACCAAATACAATTGATATATTGACCAAATACCAATGATATACTGACCAAATACCAATGATATACTGACCAAATACCAATGATATACTGACCAAATACCAATGATATACTGACCAAATACCAATGTTCTCTGACCAATTACCAATGATATACTGACCAAATACCAATGATATGATATACTGACCAAATACCAATGATACGCTGACCAAATACCTTTGATACATTGTTGAAAATGTGCCTGTTTAAAGTTTCGCTCCTGATTTACAAAAAGTTTCAGCACCGTAACTAGCTAACATAAAGTCGATGAAGTCCAAAAAAAAAACATCTTGTGGTCATTTTCTTAATTCCAGACTAAACATAATGTATGTCTAGTATAGCAAGACAGGTATAATTTCCATCAAAAAGTCTGAAGATCAAATTCTAAAAAACGTGATTGTTACTTTTTTTTTTACTGTAATGCTAATCGATAATATCATATGATTGGTGGATAAGTTCTGGAATATTCGTTCCATTTACAGGAGCGAAAAAAATTAAAAACTGTTATTTAGAGCGTGTGAGAGATAGAGACAGAGAGATACGAAGATAGAGAGATAGAGAGATAGATAGATAGATAGAGAGAGAGAGAGAGAGAGAGAGAGAGAGAGAGAGAGAGAGAGAGAGAAAATATACGAGGTATAAGAAGATTTCTGATTGATAGAATGACAGATAGCTAGAGGAGGAATACATAGAGGATAGAAGCATGCATAGAGGAGAGAAGCGTACATAGATGATAGAAGCGTACATAGATGATAGAAGAATACATAGATGATACAAGAATACATAGATGATAGAAGCGAACAATAACATACATAGAGAGAGGACATACTCAGAAGGTGAGTCATACATTACATCGCCATGTAGATAGAAAGTGACAGTGACGGATAGAAAGAAACCATTCAAAGCAGTGTTCATATTAAGACTAATAAAGTCATGTGTACATATAAAGACTAATAAAGCCATGTGTACATATTAAGACTAATAAAGCCATGTGTGCATATTAAGCCTAATAAAGTCATGTGTACATATTAAGACTAATAAAGTCATGTGTACATATAAAGACTAATAAAGCCATCTGTACATATTAAGACTAATAAAGCCATGTGTACATATTAAGCCTAATAAAGCTATGTGCACAAATAAAGACTAATAAAGTCATGTGTACATATAAAGACTAATAAAGTCATGTGTACATATTAAGACTAATAAATCCATGTGTACATATAAAGACTAATAAAGCCATATGTACATATTAAGACTAATAAAGTAACATATAAAGCTCTGTTCACTAAATGTTGTCTGTACCACTAGACAATGAAGGCTTACATTTAAAATGTGATTTTCGTGTTGTGCTGTCTTTTTTTTTTAAGTCTGTAAATAATTTTTTCCCCTGAACATCTAAATAAATCTCATTTGTCCGCATTTCCCTTTAAGATCTACCATATTTATATCAAGCAGAACAGAAATCGGAAATATTGAATTACTTAGTGATAGTGCTTTCCAGGGGCAGAGCACTGCATGTACAAAATATAAAAAAGATGTGAAACCAGAAGTTGTCTCTCTGGGCTGCTGCTGGTTGGGTGTTTATATTTTTTTTAAGAATTGTCTTTTCCTATTGGAATATTTCCATATTTCTTACATTCGTCCAATTCAGTTAAGATAACACGAAGATAAAAAAAATTATCATCCTGATTTCAAAGAAAGAAAATATGAAGTTTCGATGTGATATCAGATGTGATATTTCCCCCCCTCCAAGTTCTACCACTCCAGGCTTTTATCCAGATGTTAAATAGGATTACTTCCCATTTTCGTTCTCATATCCTGTGAATTTTTTCGTTTATATTTCTAAAAAAAAACAAAATGTTACATAATTGATATATTTTTTTTGAAAGATTCTATTTTATTTTAAAACTACCCATTTAAGGATTAATTTCTGCATTATTCAGATTAATTTGATATTGATTATTATTTTCGTTCAATAACAAGAGTCTAATCGGTTCCTCCCAAGTTTATTTGAAGTTTGCGATACATTTCTATGAACTCTGAACCAAAAAAGCGGTATGTATCAAAAAGTAAAGTTTTCTGTTAAACAACTACTACACGAAGGAAGATGAAAGGGAGTTCACTTATTGGGTGGGGGATGGGGGGCCGGGATAGGGTACGTGAACGTCAGCATTCTAGTTCTGCGACACATAATATCTTACTTCTGCGACACATAATATCTTACTTCTGCGACACATAATATCTTACTTCTGCGACACATTAATATCTTACTTCTGCGACACATAATATCTTACTTCTGCGACACATAATATCTTACTTCTGCGACACATAATATCTTACTTCTGCGACACATAATATCTTACTTCTGCGACACATTAATATCTTACTTCTGCGACACATAATATCTTACTTCTGCGACACATAATATCTTACTTCTGCGTCACATTAATATCTTACTTCTGCGACACATAATATCTTACTTCTGCGACACATAATATCTTACTTCTGCGACACATTAATATCTTACTTCTGCGACACATTAATATCTTACTTCTGCGACACATTAATATCTTACTTCTGCGACACATTAATATCTTACTTCTGCGACACATTAATATCTTACTTCTGCGACACATTAATATCTTACTTCTGCGACACATTAATATCTTACCTCTGCGACACATAATATCTTACTTCTGCGACACATAATATCTTACTTCTGCGACACATTAATATCTTACTTCTGCGACACATAATATCTTACTTCTGCGACACATTAATATCTTACTTCTGCGACACATTAATATCTTACTTCTGCGACACATTAATATCTTACTTCTGCGACACATTAATATCTTACTTCTGCGACACATAATATCTTACTTCTGCGACACATTAATATCTTACTTCTGCGACACATTAACATCTTACTTCTGCGACACATTAACATCTTACTTCTGCGACACATTAATATCTTACTTCTGCGACACATTAATATCTTACTTCTGCGACACATTAATATCTTACTTCTGCGACACATTAATATCTTACTTCTGCGACACATTAATATCTTACTTCTGCGACACATTAATATCTTACTTCTGCGACACATAATATCTTACTTCTGCGACACATTAATATCTTACTTCTGCGACACATTAATATCTTACTTCTGCAACACATTAATATCTTACTTCTGCGACACATAATATCTTACTTCTGAGACACATTAATATCTTACTTCTGCGACACATTAATATCTTACTTCTGCGACACATTAATATCTTACTTCTGCGACACATTAATATCTTACTTCTACGACACATTAATATCTTACCTCTGCGACACATAATATCTTACTTCTGCGACACATAATATCTTACTTCTGCGACACATTAATATCTTACTTCTGCGACACATTAATATCTTACTTCTGCGACACATAATATTTTACTTCTGCTACACATTAATATCTTACTTCTGCGACACATTAATATCTTACTTCTGCGACACATTAATATCTTACTTCTGCGACACATTAATATCTTACTTCTGCGACACATAATATCTTACTTCTGCGACACATTAATATCTTACTTCTGCGACACATAATATCTTACTTCTGCGACACATTAATATCTTACTTCTGCGACACATAATATCTTACTTCTGCGACACATTAATATCTTACTTTTGCGACACATTAATATCTTACTTCTGCGACACATAATATTTTACTTCTGCGACACATTAATATCTTACTTCTGCGACACATAATATCTTACTTCTGCGACACATTAATATCTTACTTCTGCGACACATAATATCTTACTTCTGTGACACATTAATATCTTACTTCTGCGACACATTAATATCTTACTTCTGCGACACATAATATCTTACTTCTGCGACACATTAATATCTTACTTCTGCGACACATAATATCTTACTTCTGCGACACATTAATATCTTACTTCTGCGACACATTAATATCTTACTTCTGCGACACATTAATATCTTACTTCTGCGACACATTAATATCTTACTTCTGCGACACATTAATATCTTACTTCTGCGACACATTAATATCTTACTTCTGCGACACATTAATATCTTACTTCTGCGACACATAATTTCTTACTTCTGCGACACATTAATATCTTACTTCTGCGACACATGATATCTTACTTCTGCGACACATTAATATCTTACTTCTGCGACACATTAATATCTTACTTCTGCGACACATTAATATCTTACTTCTGCGACACATTAACATCTTACTTCTGCGACACATTAATATCTTACTTCTGCGACACATTAATATCTTACTTCTGCGACACATTAATATCTTACTTCTGCGACTCATTAATTTATCTTTTTTTCGCGACACACCAGTTCTCCAGTTCTGCGGCACATAAATTCCCTAGTTCCGCGACACATTAATTATCTTTTTTTCCCCCATGACACATTAGTTCCTCGGTTCAGCAACACACTCATTCCCTAGTTCTAAGACAGGTTTATCACTTTCTTCGGCGAAAAATTAGTTCCACAGTTCAGCGACAATTTTATTCTGTAAAACGCATTACGTCTGGTCCACGGTTCGTCTGAAGTTTGGATGACCAATGGATCCAACTCATAAATCGCAGAATAAGTCAATAAACATAAAGGAAATATAATTCTTGAGAAATACCACCAGATAATATACCCTTGATACATTGCTCCAGCAGTTCATGTGTCAGCCGTTAAGATACATTATTTACTTGTTGTTTTTTCACAACTATTACTCATTCCTATAGCCGGACATAAATTATGTATGTCCATTTTAAAGACTGGCTAAAAATAATTAGGTGCATGCTTATGCAAACTGCGCTCAGTTTTTTTGTCATACAATCTTGAGTTGATGTTATTGATTGTTTATAGTTCTGTTGATTTTTTTTTTGTCATTTGTCGGGGCAGATGGAAGTGTAGAATTCATCTGTTTCTATGAACCTCGGCATATGAAGGGATTGTGTGGTTAGCACAGCGCTAAGCCAGGTACGATACCCATTTAAAGGTGTAGAAATAAAGAGATACGTTCTTTCCTTGTCACCCCCTTTCTGCTTTTTATCTTTTTTTGTTAATTCACCATTGACCTGTGTATTCTACCTGGTCAATGACCCGTGGCTGTTTACATATACGCGTGCAACTAGACAGCGGTTATTGTTCGCTGTATGACTCCTACTTTGACGGAAGTGCTGTAACGTCGGTCACTAGCTGGACTGGTTGCTTTTTACCCATGTGCTTCTACCCATATGCCTCTACCCATGTGCTTCCACCCATGTGCCCCTACCCATATGCCTCTACCAATGTGCTTCTACCCATGTGCTTTTACCCATATGCCTCTACCCATGTGCCCCTATTCATGTGCCTCTACCCATGTACCTCTACCCATGTGCTTCTACCCATGTACCTCTACCCATGTGCCACTACCCATGTGCCTCTACCCATGTGCTTCTACCCATATTCCCCTACCCATGTGCCTATGCCTAGAACCGCCGGACACAGCAATTTAATAAAATATGTTTTTGTTTTTTGTTTTTTTTTTAAATATGATGTGGAGGACTTGATGCACGCCAGTCTAGTCTATGACCATTGCAGACTATTATGACCATTGCAGACCATTATGACCATTGCAGACCATTATGATCATTGCTGACCATTATGACCATTGCTGACCATTATGACCATTGCTGACCATTATGGCCATTGCAGACCATTATGACCATTGCAGACCATTATGACCATTGCAGACCATTATGACCATTGCTGACCATTATGGCCATTGCAGACCATTATGACCATTGAAGACCATTATGACCATTGCAGACCATTATGACCATTGCAGACCATTATGACCATTGAAGACCATTATGACCATTGCAGACCATTATGACCATTGCTGACCATTATGTTTGTTATATATTAAGATCAATGAGGGGTACATTCAACTTGACATAATATTTATTGTGAGACATACTATAGTTAAACAGATAGACCGATAGATAGACAGAAGGACAGACAGAGAGACAGACGGATGGACGGGCAGGCAGGCAGACAGACAGAGACAGACTGATATACTAGTATATGGAAAGATGATAGATAGATAGATAGATAGATAGATAGATAGATAGATAGATAGATAGATAGATAGATAGATAGATAGATAGATAGATAGATAGATAGATAGATAGATAGATAGATAGATAGATAGACAGATAGAAAGATAGATAGATAGATAGATAGATAGATAGATAGATAGATAGATAGATAGATAGATAGATAGATAGATAGATAGATAGATAGATAGATAGATAGATAGATAGATAGATAGATAGATAGACAGACATAGAAAGGCATAAAGACAGAGAAAAAAATATGTTTGAAGTATAAACGTATTATAGCGTCCATTATAAATGCCTACATTTTTCATAATGTGCACTTTAGATATATAAATGTCTTAGTGTATCCAGTATAGATACCTAATTAAAATGTAACGTGACCAGAAACAATCACCAGCATGGTCCGTACCCAGGCTATGACGCAATTAACCGGTCATCCGCGGTGACCTCATAAAATTCCGACCCTTTAGGTTTACGACAGGGTCAAGGTCGATTACACCAACGCGAGACCCCTCCCCCCCCCCCCCCACCCACACACACCGTTCTGTATGACGGCCCTAACAGGACGCTATCAGCAGTGGCACAATACCTTTTTCGCGCGCTACCACCCCCAACATTCGAAAACCATATAATATTATATGTAAAAAATACCATTTGGCGCCCCTTCGCTACGCCCCTGGCTATCAGTTCAATGTTCATCGGACCGAGCCTGCATCCACCATATCAACAGTGGATGTTTTCCATAACTGCATCCTTTATATTAGAAAGTTGATACAAAATTCAGCCATTCTGCTGGAAAGTTTAAAGAAATATGTATATATAGATGTATATATAGATGTATGTATAGATGTATATATAGATGTATATATAGATATCCATTATATTAGAAGTGGATCATTTATAACCCCCCCCCAAAAAAAAACCCACTTACCCCTAAGCCACAGAGTCTTCATTCATCCACATGAATAAAGATTCGATTCACCTCCGATTCAACTCATTCATACATTCCCAATGTTCTACATTCTTATTCCTCCTTTAATCCGTCATTCCATTCACCGTTCCGTCTTTTAAACTCACAAATCGATCAGCTCTCTGTAATTCCTCCTCCCCTTCCCCCCCCCTCAGCTCCTCCATTCATGCAGCGAGCAAGATGGTCATTAAATATGTAAAGATGTGTACAGTACTTCATGCCGATATATTTTACGAATTAAAAAAAAAAATGAAAAATTTCAACGACAATAAAGGTTCACAAATCTTTGATATCAACAATATTATGACAGGCAGGGGTTATGATATCAACAACACCATTATGACAGGCAGGGGTTATGATATCAACAACACCATTATGACAGGCAGGGGTTATGATATCAACAACACCATTATGACAGGCAGGGGTTATTTTTAGAATGTATAGTTTCCACACATCTCTCTAGTCAAAGCTTTTGCGATACTCTATGCTCGATACACACATTTGTAAGTCCAACAACTACAGGTGGAGCATTTCTTACAGGTAGGCCAAATGGGCAACTGTTTTAGCCACGCCCATCTCTAACAGTTACTATGACGACGCCCCCACTCCCCCCCTCACACACACACAAACTCCCCACTTTTTATTTTTGAAACTCTCAATGAAGAATGTAGAAAGCAATCTGAGTACCTGGGGGGGGGGGGAATAATAGGGCTAAAATTACTTTAGTTGGGGGGGGGGCTCATCTCAGAGGGTACACTTTTTTGAAACATTCTAACGGGCCCAGTATTTGTAAGTGTTTATATATATATATATATATATATATATATGTATATAGCGTTTTTGCCGAGGACCCCCAAATGTACCTTTGCATAGGGCCGGCAAATGTACCTTTGCCTAGAGCCCCTGAATGGTATCGTTAAAAAGGGCCTTAAAATCGACCCATACCTACGGCCTTCAGATGTACTTATGCTTCAGGCCCACTAAATATACCTTTGCCTCTGCCCCCCCCCCCCCAAAACTTAACTTTGTCTGACTCCCAAATGTTCCCTTTTGGTTGGGTCCCCCGAATGTATCATTGCCTAGCCCCCTCCTCCCCCCCTAATAAAAGGTAAGGACGGTCCTGTTTTTTGTTGACATAAGTACAGTAAAGTGTCTTCCACCCCACCCCACCCCACCCTCCACTGTCATCACTAAGGTCACAAGTTATTATCAAAATAGCAGTGTTGTTCCCATCCGTCTCTTTACAATCTAAGTTACATACATTTACTTACAGCTTCTCTTAGGATTTACAACACCATAAGCAGAGGCGCCGCTAGTTAGTTGTTTTTTTTTTATTGGGGGGGCCCTAAGCCAAAAAACAAAACAAAAAGAAAACACCTGCCAGAGCTTTAATGGGCCCTATGAATCCATTAGTGTAATCATATCCGTATGAATGTTTTTATATGCCACTTGTTTGTATCTGCCTTTGCGCAATAATTGTCTATGTGTATGTATATCGTATCGCTAAGCTACAATTTCAAATTCGGCTCGAATTTATCTCAGCAAGGGTAAGTAACCCTTCGCCATTTGGGATGAAGGGAAGGAGATTGCATAATACACCAATGTATATAAAGAGGTTCTTTGAAAGGTATTGCGTACACGGCTAGATTATCTGCCCTTTACTTCACAGAGACAAGTTTACCAATTCAAGGCCAGTAATCCCTAAATCCTCGAGTCTCGCATTTAAATTAATGAACATTTTTGTTTTAGAGATTATTATTTTTTTAATAAACTACAGAGAATAATCTATTTAATAATAATAATAAATAAAGTGTTGAAATAATATGTTATAAAATAATAGCGTGCCCTTTCTTTTTTTTTTTTATTTTGACCCCTGACAGTGAAGAGCGAATCAGTTAATTAATAAAACAAAAACTTGAAACCGTAAGATTAGAATTAATTGTGTATTTTTTTTCCATCGAGCGACATATTTTGCATTCCAGCAAGCACGTCGGCGCTGATACCAAGCGGATTATCATTGTCCACAATCGTGGATTAAAATGGATTAGAAGAATTCCATTGATCCGGAAAGGGGTGGGGGGTGGGAGTGGGGCTTGAATGAGTGAGAAGGGTCACATGATTTCTAGATATAATCTGAAGCTCGTTCATCCCAAAGGTCAACCTCCACCATCCAGAATGTGACATCTCATCCATCCGCCCATCCACCCAATCATCCATCAATCCACCCACCCATCCATTCATCCATCCATCCACCCATCCATCCACCCATCCATCCACCCATCCATCCACTCATCCATCCACCCATCCATCCAACCATCCATCAATCCACCCATCCATCTGCCCAACCATCCATCCATCCATCCATCCACCCATCCATCCACCCAACCATTCGTCCATCCACCCATCCATCCACCCATCCACCCATCCATCTACCCAACCAACCATCTGCCCAACCATCCATCCATCCATCCATCCACCCATCCATCCACCCAACCATTCGTCCATCCACCCATCCATCTACCCAACCAACCATCCATCTACCCATCCACCCACCCACTCATCCATACACCCATCCATCCACCCATCCATCTACCCAACCATCCATCCATCCACCCATCCACTCAACCAACCATCCATCTACCCATCCACCCATTCACTCATCCATACACCCATCCATCCACCCATCCATCTACCCAACCATCCATCCATCCACCCACCCAACCATCCATCCATCCATCTGTTTTGATGTCAATGGCGTGCAAAATTTTTGTCCTTTGGTCAAGTGACAGCGGCTGACGATTTAATAATAAACACAAGTGACTGGAAAAGTGTTTCATGCGGCAATTATTATTATCATTTTTAATTAATTAACTGACACACTTTCTATTCAATGTAATCACACCGTTGAATTATTGTCTTTCCCTGGAATGTCAAAATCTCGATCAATTATACGAATTATACTTATTACTAGTAGGGGGACGGATGGTTGTGTGTTAAAGCACTCGACTGTCAACCTGAATGTCCCTAGTACGATCACCGGTGAGGAACATTTGATATTTCAGGTCATGGCTAAAGTCCCCGCTATATCTCCCGTGGTGCCTCCATGGCCACTGCACTGTCGGCTATGGTAGGAATGAAAGAAGGTCGCAATAAAAACCGTCCCATTAGTGGTTGATAGGATCCAAGACGTTTCTTCTCATTCTTATAGGGACTTTACAAAAACACACTTATTACAAATGTTCTGAGAAAGTTAGAATTATTAATCACCCTTTACCTCTTTATGTAAATAATTACTTGTAAAAAAGGTAAAGTTCCCTTAGCCCTAACGGCCCATCGGTGCAGATGAAATGTAGAATTCATCTGTTTCCATAACCTCAGCATATAAAGGGATTGTGTGGTTAGCACAACGCCCAGCCGCCTTTACTTCCCCAACTTAAGTCAGGTACCCATTTAAAGCTGGGTGGACTTATGGGATGACTTTGTACCGAATTTCACCTGGAAAAATTCCATGGGTCTCACCGAGAATCGAACCCAGGACTCTCAGGTCGGCAGTCGAGTATCTACACCACTCGGCCATCCGTCCCAAAAAAATTACATGTATGACTCAAAATTTGGGGGGGAAGTTGTATTTTTTGGTTCAATGCCCACAGAGAATTCCCATAAACCCAGTGCACCGTATAATGTACGTACTGAAAGCGATGTCGTTGTGACGTAGCGTTGTTCTGACGAAACCCCCGAGAAGTGAAGAACAGAAGTCTTTCGAGTTGTATGGAAATGAATTATTATTTGCTGTTCTCTTTAACCCACGCCTGTGTTGCTGCGATTACCTTTAGAACATTTAACATGTAACAATTATGAGTCAACCGATCTACCCCGGCCTGTCTATCTACTTTCCCCCCCTCTCCTTATGACGTGAGCCCAACGATGGCGGGCATCATCGTAGGTCTATCTATTTTCACACAACACTCTATTGTTTATCTTCCAGAACATTGCTCCCCCCAGCTTATGACCAAACAAAGATTTCCCAGGGTCAGCCCCATTGACCCACATGGTCAGCGGCCCGGAAGTCATTTGTGTGTTTAGTGGACAGTGTTAGTATCTCGGTCAGCCCTGATATAGACACAATATGAGATCTCTTCTGGACAGCTTAGTACAGAATACACTCTGCGCGTTTTGTATATTGAATGTTTTCCCTACTTTCACTGTATCGTTACACTGCAGGTGTCATACACACTATAATATCCTATGTGCATTGAATGTTTCTCTACTTTCACTGTATCATTACATTGTAACTGTCATAAACACTATAATATCCTATGTGCATTGAATGTTTCTCTACTTTCACTGTATCATTACACTGTAACTGTCATAAACACTATAATATCCTATGCACATTGAATGTTTCACCCATTCTGTCATTGATGAATATGTTGTATTCACCTAGATCATTTCTGTACCATTCAATTAAAAGGTTTCATTAGCTCAGCCATAACATTATGTCTCACTAATTCTACCATTCAAATATGGGTCTAATGAACTACACTATGAACTATAGGCCTGACTAAATAAACCATGCGCTGTGCACTTTAGACACCTATACGTGGTATTCCAAAGCTTGGATGTATGTACTTATGGTTGGTTTTACGACTATCTGTATTTTTATTAAACTTACGTTTGCTGTTATGAAATCAAATTGATATTATCAAAGTCTATCTATCTATCTATCTATCTATCTATCTATCTATCTATCTATCTATCTATCTATCTATCTATCTATCTATCTATCTATCTATCTATCTATCTATCTATCTATCTAATAAGCTACCTGTATCATTATGTCTTTCTATCTGTCTGTCTGTATGTATGTATGTGTGTTTATATGTCTATCGAACTACCTGTATACATATAAACTATACAAAGAAGTCTACATATGTTTCTGTAATCTTTTAAAAAGTCCTCTTTTTATACCATTCATCTATTTATCCGTATGTTTATTATATCCCTCCGATTACTTGAATGACTCATTCACCGAAAAGGTGTAAATATTTTCTACCATAGATGAAACTGATACGAAGCGATCCTGCATCTCATAAGTTCCTCACATGTAAAGATCGAAGTTTCAATTTCCACATTATCCCTGTCGAGTGTAACGAAACTGTTATCGAGTTATGCGTTGATCTTTGGTACTCGAATCATCCTTGGCCAGGGAAGTCGCGGCGAACCGAGTGCAAATGAACAAACAGTTTGCCACTTTGGCCTGGTATTTTAAAAATAAAAAATTGCTTGACTTTTCTTCAACTGAATGTCAGATGTTATTTTTTACTTTGTGTGTGTGTGTGTGTGTGTGTGTGTGTGTGTGTGTAATGGCTAGCATTGATTTCATTCTGGCATAAATTGACAAGATAAACTATGACCTTAAGTGCGGTTAATAAAGAAACAGACATCGCTTGAGATGTGCGCATGTACATGATGATATAACAGTGATGCTACTAATCAATT
>JAGDYQ010000108.1:2554888-2603674 GCA_021962125.1 Bulinus truncatus | reverse complement strand
AGCTTTCACTCTAACCAAAGCGAATTTCGCGGTATCTAGGTAGCTCGCGAAATTCGCCCCTCTTTCGCGGCAATGTATTTACATGGAGATGCTCAAACCGCGTAGAATTTCCGCGGTGGTGCAGAGAAATTTAATCGGCATCGCTTTTTCTTTCAGAGTTTTTCGCGTTTCGCGAGTCATAAACAATCCAAAATGGCTGCCTAGAAACATCGACTCAAATGAAAATCAAGGTTAAAATTGATATAAATGTCTTAAAATTAACAAATAAGACTTACATTTATATATATCAACTTAAATTACATCAGATTATACCAAAAAGTAAGTGTTTTTTTTCACTTTTTACTTGTAAAATACCATAACTGTAGAAAATATATCATAAGAAGAAAATGTCTGCCGACGTCTTCAAATAAACAAAAAGAAAATAAAAAAAATCATTATATCCGGTCGGCTGACGCCTACGTTCGCTTCGCTTAGGTGTAGCGAGGGTTTTTCGCGCTTTGAAAAATCTCACGTGAGAAATAGCGCAGCGGTTCGCTTCGCTTTGGTTAGAGGAAAGCTTTAGTTTAGTACAAAAATAAAAGTGTGAAGCATATTAAAAAGTTTTACAGTAAACCCTTCCATTTAATGAAATAATTTATTTTGCAGATCATACATGTATTACCTAAATGGAAACTAACTGACTTTTGGTTAATTCCCTTGGCGGGGGGGGGCGGAGGCTAGGACCTTCATAACAGCTCTTGTTGCACTTGTGACTCTTTTCAGCTCCCCCATCATGCCAGGTCATTGTTAATTGTTAGAAAATTTCTCATTAAAATAGCGCAGTTAGACTAAAATGTCAAGATTCCTATGCAGTCGTTTGTTTTGCCTTGGTTGAAAGGTAAACTACTGCGTTAAAAGGGTGCTAATTAGATTTGAGCTGCTTAATTCCCTTCGATTAAAAAAAAGTAACCATTAAAAAATAAATACTTTGTCTATTTCCCCGTGTACATTATCTGTATTCTGCTTTGTTTAAAAAACAAATTTCTGAGATTATTTTTTTTTAAATGAAGTAAACTTGAACCTTTTTTTTCTTTCCTTGACTCACAGATGTTTAGATTTGTGTCAGAACGTGAAAGAAAGATTACACAGAGAGTGTAAAGAACGTGGCATTCAGTTTCCTCCATACATAACCTGCAGGTATGACATGTCTTTATAATCGGCACATGTTGGACACATGTGTGCATGTAGTTATAAATAATCCTAGTTAACACGGATCTGGCCGCTAGTATTTTTTTTCCCCAAAAAATTTCAATAACTAGACTATCAATGTTTTGATAATGTTTAAACTCGTTTTTTTCCCCATGGGATGTTATGTCTATTTTTTTTATTGATTTTAAAAATGTGATATTAGAACATTCGCATAGATTAAAATAATGTGCAGCTGTAGAGAATGACCCCCACCAGTTCATGGTGTCTACAAATGAAGCATATGTTACAAAGTTATCTTGTTATCTTTCTGGCACATTAAAATTTCATTTTTTTTTTTAATTTGAACTTTTATATGAACAAAATATGAAATATATTAAAAAAAAGCCGGTTCCCTTTGATGTTTTGATTTATAAAAAAAATGAAACATTTTGCTGTGTATAATAGTTATGTGGGAAAAAATAAAAAATCTGCAAGTTCTGGTGCATTTGTGCATTAAATTTTAATAAATAAATGAAAATAATGGTTAAGAAAGTTTTTGTAAAATAAGTACTTGACATCAATAGTATGATAGATTTAGCACTTAATCTTATTACATGTATCATACTAATTTGATAAAATTTGCTAAAAATACTTCAGCTTAGAATTCCCCGTTCCAATCTTAATCACTACCATTGGCTAGTACTGTTTTACATTTACCTAAAACATTCGGCCCAAGTGTTTTATTTCATTCTCTCCCCTTCCTACTTCCATAAAAAATCAAATAATGTGGCCCGTTGTTTGGAGTTTTTCTTGCTGTACTAGTTTTGCTTTTGTAAATAATTGCCTTGTTCCATTGTGGGGTACATGAGACATTTCATTCAACATGGCTCTCCATCTGCACCAACCTCAAATATCATATGAACCCTTTCCAACCTATGAATAAAAAAAAAATATTGCAGTAGTTTGTATCAGTACACAGCTGTTATGAATGATCAGGTCATTTACATTTCACTGTTGATAAAAACATGTAATGGCTTAATTTAGAAAATTACTTTGGGATATTCAAGGGATTGCTGAAATTTTTTTTTTAATGAGCTAAAATTTGGCCATGATCCTTTCATCTCATCCCTAGACATAAACCTACTAAAAATATAAACTTATTCTGTTTACAACTGAAAGGTATTGGAATAAAAAACAAATGATGGAAGGATGAACTGCAACACTAAAATTGATCCCTTTATATTTATGATCAATTCACACATTGTGTGGAAAGAGAGAAACATATACATGTGTTTATTCAAATTATCGTTATGCACTTGAGTTTTTGTTGCAGCTATTTGATGGAAAAATTGAAATTGTTGCTTTAGAATTTTTGTTGTTGCCCTTTTGCAAATGAAATTTTTTTTTCTGTTTCCGTCACTAGAGTAACACAAACATACGATGCTGGTGCCTGCGTTTACTTCTACTTTGCTTTCAACTACCGTGGTATCAGCAACCCTGTACATTTATATGAAGAAATTGAGGTATAAAACTTTATTATGAATTGAAGGATTTTCATTTTTTTTGATAATTTATACAAAAATCAAGTTTTTTTTTTCCCTTCATTTTAGACGTTCAATAATTATTTTTTGTTGTTTTACTCACTGTTTTACCTTGCAGCACACACAAAAATCTTTTTGTTTTCTATGCTTGATTAATACTGTCTTGTTCTCTCTTCAGTCATGTGCCAGAGAAGAAATTTTAGCCAATGGGGGCAGCTTGTCACATCATCACGGAGGTCAGTGAAATTTGAATTTTTGTGTGGTTGTTACTCCACGCCCATTTCAGAACTTTTTTTAAAAATCAGCTTTCTTTGTACTAGTCCTCGAATCTCATAACTCATTTTTGGAACTTTTCTCCTTTTGCTAGAACAGTGGTCGGCAAAGTGCGGCTCCGGCGCCGCATGTGGCTCTTTGGCTCATTAAGTGCGGCTCTGGCATTTAGATTTATTTAGTGTAATACTTATTTAGTTTAATAAAATTTAATGCAATAAAAGTTTACTAAACAAGCAAATTTGGCTCCCAATTTTTTCTTTAATTGTTGTAATGTACGTATTTGGCTCTTTGGCTAATAAGTTTGCCGACCACTGTGCTAGAACACTGACAATTTAAACTTGAGTGTATATTATCAATGACTACTCACTGTTTTAATCATTTCGAGTCCATTAATTATTATATACATAGGCCTCCGTTCTTATCCAAAGGAACATGTCTCATGTTACATTAAATAATGTTTCACTTCTTTGGGCATTGTAAAACAAAATCATGGTTTAGCCAGGTGTATTAAATGAAGTAATTATGAAGGCAACTCCGAGTGTCGAATTTAAATAAAAAACCAAAAGATATAACTAATGAACACCATTGCCCTTCAAATTTATAACTTGTGAAATTCATAAACTTTGTATTTAGGCACAGCTTAGAGACAATATCTTTACACCATGACTTGTCCACATCACTATAAGTACTACTCTTGTGATTTAGAGCAATTTTATCGTATGAAATGTTCAAATGAAAAGTTTTTTTTTTTGTTTTGTAATGATGACAATTAACATAGATGTGCCAAGATCATGACATGAGTTATTTATATACTTTTTAAAAATATTTTCCTGCAGTGGGTAAGATCCGGAAGCGTTGGTTGAAAAAGACTGTGGGTGACATCGGCCTCGGCACCCTGCAGGCCGTCAAGCAGTTCATCGACCCGAACAACATCTTCGGCAATAACAACCTGATGATCGGCAACAGCTCCCCAGAGAGTGCCCAGCAAGAGCCTCAGAATGTTTTACTGCCTTCGAAACTTTGATTGTCTTGACTGTTAAGTGGCTGCGTCAGGGCAAATTTTTATTTTTTTTTTTTGTGACACTTTCTGTTTTAATGCCGTAATTCTCTTTGTGACATTTTTTGTTTTACTTTTTTTTTTTCTTAAATAATAGTTAAAAAAAATAAATTCCCCATCTCCCCCCCCTCCTATCCCCCATCTTTTTTTTTTTATTTACCTAAGCTGTAAAATGAAGAATTCTTCGCGTGTCTGCCTCATTACGAGGTTGGCTAATATGTTGCAATTTTTTGTTCATTACAGTGATTAATAATATTAATAGCTGTATATTTACGACCAGGTGTAAATCTGAAATTCAGAATGTGTAAAAAAAAAATAAACGCAAAGAAACATAAGGTTGAAAGTTTTTTTTTTTAAAAGCGTATTTTTGTAGATTGAGAAATGTATTTTTTTCAAATCTTTTAAAAGAGTTTTTTTTACCCACCGAACTGAGCTATTTCCCTTTTTTTTTTCAATTAATATATTTTTTTTTGTTTTGTTGTTAAATTCTGTTTTGACTTATTCAATTTAATGTTTTTACTACTAGAGGAAATACAAAGTAATGAAATCTAAATATTTTAATAGAAGTGTTTTATCTTTTTAAAGGGGCTCATATTTCATATGAATCAACTGAATTTGTATGAATGACCTGAACTCATAAGAATGAACTGAATTCATAGGAATGAACTGAATTCGTATGAATGTATTATTAATTGATCTCTGCCTAATTACAAAGTTAACTAATTTGTTGAAATTTTTGGTCTGAAATTGTAAAATTATCACTTTGCAAAAGTGCTGAAATTATCTGTGTCTTTTTTTGTTCAATATTTGTAAATATGCATCTTTATCATCGAATCATGTTCAATCAAGACATCTACACGCTGATGAATTTTATGAATGATTTAATGAGACTCATCAAAAAAGTGTTGTGTTTGTAAAAAAAAAAAATGCCATTATTAAAAGATGCATTTTGTTTTCGCCTTATGCACACATGTATCAGATCCATCATCCTTTATACATTATTGTTTCTCTATGAAAGTGAGAGTCACCCCGGACTACTTTTGTGGCATTTTACAGTACCCGGGTTTGTCACCCTGGGCGGCTGCCAGCTATCTTGGGACCCTTACTATCTGGGGGCCACTGATCATACATATCCGTCATACAGTAGTTTACAGTGCCTGTCAGTAGGGGGCCAGATGTGTTCGGGCTGCGCACAGACATACACGCCCCATTTGGTCAACCTATCTGTCCTAAAAAGGAGAGTTCTATGAGCTAAGACGCCCCTGATATGGGTCAGTCGCATCCCAGCATCACATTGTGAAGAAAAAAATAACTCTTTTTAGTCTTCCCTCCACCTTTTAGACGTTATGTTCTAAATCTACACCACAACTACTGAAAGTTTTCCCCCACCTTTAGACGTTATGTTCTAAATCTACACCACAACTACTGAAAGTTTTCCCCCACCTTTAGACGTTATGTTCTAAATCTACACCACAACTACTGAAAGTTTTCCCCCACCTTTAGACGTTATGTTCTAAATCTACACCACAACTACTGAAAGTTTTCCCCCTCCTTTAGACGTTATGTTCTAAATCTACACCACAACTACTGAAAGTTTTCCCCCCTGGCCAGAACTGTGTTGAGATTGCTCGCTGATTACCCTGTAACATTTTTTACCATTTCAATTGAAATGAGAACTTAGTTTTTTTTACATGACCAGTAATAATTTTTTTACAGTTGTCGATTGGCACTTTCTTTGTATATTTTTTAAATGGTGTTGTATCAAGAGAGAAAAAATAATTTTTTTTTTTTTTTACAATAGTATGAAGGTAATGAGGGACGGATGGCAGAGAGGGTTTACAGCTGTCGACCCTGAGAGTCCTGAGTTCTGTCCTAGTCGAGGAATTTTTCAAGGTCTGGGTGAAAGTTGGTTTAAAAAGTCCCTCAAGTACCACCCAGCTTTAAAAAGGTGTGTGACATAACTTGGGGGTTAGGCGTCTGTGTGCTAACTACCCCACCCCCATTAGATACCGCGGTCATAGAAACAGATGAATTCTATACTTCATTGGCCCCGATTGCCCTGTAGGGCTATGGGAATTTACCTCATGAAGGTAATAAAAAACCATTGATTCATGTGTCAGAACTATGAAATGTCAGAACTATGTAATGTCAGAACTGTGTAATGCGAGCTCATAGTTCATGATAATCATCTTAAATGAATTTTTAAAAAAAAAAAAAAATGAAAAATCTTAAACATTTAAAAAAAAATTACGTTTTGTTTATGAATGTTTCCTTACGTTGGCAGAAAATGTTTTGTTTTTTTTATTTCGCTGTATCATTTTATAGATTTTTTCTTACCTCAATCTCTTTTTCTTTTTGTAAGAGTTTTTTTTATAATTTATAACTCATGCAATATGTGAAATGAAATGTGAAAACTTTATAAATGTCATAAATAAAACATTTTAAATCTTAATATAAACTCTCATCCCTCTTGTTTCTTCATTTCAATTGACAGTTTGAAGACTTGATCACTTTAATATTAATACCATTATCAATTCAGTGTTCAAAGGCACATGTTAAAAATTATTTTTTTTTATTTATTTTGTTTGGTTAAAGATAATTTTTTTTAAACAGATAATACATGTAGTACTTCGTCTTTAAAAATGAGAAATCATTGATCACCATTCTTATCAAAAGTGTAAAGCTGGGGGGTGGGCACAATTCTTTGAGTCTCGTGCCAAATTAGGCGCCAGAGTCAGACCAGATGGATCTAGTGTTGACAAGAAGTAATGCTAATTAAAGGTGAAGGTCATGAATTAAATGCTACTAACTGTGCTTCAGGCTAAACTGAGTGGTGGGCTAGATGAAATAGGTGGGCCCCCGTGGACCGCAGTTTGCCCATGCCTGGTAAAAAGACTTTTTAAATTAATTAGATGCTCGTTTTTCTTAGAAGCAGAAGTGCAATAACCAGATTAGATGGGTATTCCAAGATTTTTCTACAATAGTGACGAATTTATAATAATTCCAAAGCTTTAATGAGACTTTCATAGACTTAGGTTACTAAATTTAATTAATTTTGAATTTTTTTTTTTGTCAAGGGGCATAACTTGAAAAAAAATCAAAACTTGACCGAGGCACATAATTTCAAGTTATTTAATGTTATGGGTCGGATTGGCCTAATTAATTTTTTTTTCTCAACTTCCGTTTTTGAAATGTAAATTTAAATGTAATTCGATGTTTCCACGTGTTCCATACAAACAAAAACAAAGTCTTGACATTTTGTTTTGGTACCAAATGTTGCTGCTGACAAGTGACACATATTACATAAATACGTGGCTTACTTTGGATGAATCTGTGATCCAAAAATTAAATAATTGCATGAATGAACATAATACATAAATAATTGCAGGTGTCTGCTCATCTTAAATCGTCTTATCAGGTTAAAAAAAAAAAACAAGATTTGTGTTAATAAAAAAACTCAAAGCAGAAATCGACATCCATAATAAAATTTAGAAAAATTGAAAAAAAGAAAGTTTTGGATAAAAATGTAAGAAGCAAAGCATTTTAATTAATAAACGTAAAATCCTATATTCTGGGACAAAATTTAAAAAAAAAAGATATTTATAAATATTTTCAAGGCGGGAGAATCAAACATTATGTCAAGCAGACGTTGTGATACACATTTCTTTAGGCTACAGTCAGCCATATTTGTTCAGGAGGACTGTGAATATTGAGTCTAGCATGCTGGCGAAAGTTTAAAAAAAAATGATGGTAAAACATAAGCACGTTCTTTCAATTACATGTGGCAAGGACAAGACATTCTTTTTTTTTTTCACTTAACACTTGCAGAGTAAATTCCAGACTAATTAAAAACTCCAACCAAAAGAAAAACAACAAAACAATTAGAAGCAACAGTTTATTGGAATATTACTGTTTCTTACATTATTGATCTTTACATATTTATATCAAGCGAAAGTTAGCTTTCATAAGCAGTTCTTATTTTATAGGGGAGCATAGACAAATATAATTTGGGGGCCCAAGGCAAAGGTACTTTTTAAGGCCCCTATGCAGAGTTACATTTAGGGCCCTAGATATGGGTACATTTGGGGGCCCTATACAGAGTTACCTTTGGGGCCCTAGGTATGGGTACATTTGGGGACCCTATGCAGAGTTACCTTTGGGGCCCTAGGTATGTACATTTGGGGGGCCCTATGCAAAGTTACCTTTGGGGCCCTATGTATGGGTACATTAGGGGGCCCTATGCAGAGTTACCTTTGGGGTCCTAGGTATGGGTACATTTGGGGGACCTATGCAAAGTACATTCGGTGACCCAAGGCAAAGCTACGTTTGCAGGCCTTAGGCGATGCTGTCGTTTTCAAATCTCTGATACCCCCCCCCCCCCAATAAGCTTTGATTACAAGTGTTCCTCTGGCATCTACCAGAGCTGTTAAGATATATTTGTCATTTTGGTTATAAACGGACATATAAAAGCTTTAACAAGGGGACCCTTTGAAGAGGGGGGCAAGGCAGCCGCCTTGTTTCCCTATCTTTAAGAACGGCCCTGTCCCTTCACAATGATAACAATCCATAACATATTTTAGGCAGTAATCCCCAGACGCCATTACAAATTTTGAAATCGTGACCCCCTCCCTTGTTTACCTTCAGCTGGTTCTTTATATAGGTCAAAAGATGTGCGTTGAAAATATCTAAGTCATGCTAACAGCTATGTACCGCGCCCTCAAACTTACCAAAAAATAATAATAGTAATAAAGTAAGAAATAAAAAGAAAAAAATATATAAATAAAAACGAGATTTCAAATTTAAAAAAATGAATTAAAAAAAAAAGTAATGATAACCCAGCAGTCAATGACTCAATAGTATTGAATGAGTTACCTCTCCTTGATGGCGTATGTCTACAGCATGGTTTAGTAAAGTTTTGCCTGTTGTGATGGTTGGGCACGATGTTTAGTACTGTCAGTGCTGAACAGTCAATATGAACAATAGATGCAGGACCAATACCAAATCTTTATTTGAGGTATTGAAAAAATTAATTTTAGTGTTTTGACGTGTCTGTATTTTTCTGTTGAACAAGTGATCGAAATGATATAAAGTGAATCTATCTATCTATCTATCTATCTATCTATCTATCTATCTATCTATCTATCTATCTATCTATCTATCTATCTATCTATCTATCTATCTATCTATCTATCTATCTATCTATCTATCTATCTATCTATCTATCTATCTATCTATCTATCTATCTAATCTAATCTATCTATCTATCTATCTATCTATCTATCTATCATGACCACGCTGTAGTATCCCATTCATACATCAGCGGTGCTCAACAGGTTTGACCCCCCCCCCCCCCCAGGTCCACCTTTTCTTTTCGGAATTCAGTTTCCATAAACGGTAACCCCTAAAAGCATAAACAATCGTTTACTGCTGTATTTCTCAAAGTTTTAAGTTTTTTTTTTTTTTTGGTTTCGAGACCAACACGCTGACTAAAATATGAGAATCAATGGTAACTTATGTAAATTTTAAGATTTTGTTTTTTCATTACTTAACTTTAATAATAATAAAAAAAAGAATGATAGTAATAAATACATTTTCATTTTTGAAGTCTACTTTGTACCGTTACTGCCATGGAAATATCAAAAAGACAGACAGACTGTGACGTCATCTTTTTGTTTCATTTCAAGAGTGAATGGTGCAATGGCTACGGATGCACTACTGGGGAGTGAGAGAGAGTGGAAGGGGGGAGAGCTGAGATGTTTGTTTTTTTGTTGTTTTTTTTTCTTTCTAGAAAACAGCCCGGGGGTGGGGGGGGGGAGAGTACCGGTGGTGATTGGTGTTGGGGGTTCAAAACTATGAGTTCAAACCTATGAGCTTAAGTTATACCGATCTAAACCTCCAACCTCTCGACCAACATGGCTCCTTCACAGAATTCTACAACTGCTACCCCTCCCCTTTTTCCGGCCCTACCCCCCCCCCACCCCCACCACCCCCCCCATTCCAGCGCTGCTGTATATTCACATCAACTGTTCTTCTGTTTTCTGAAATACCCTCAATTGAATGCCCCCCCCCCACACTCTCACCCACACACCCCTCCTCCCCACACACAGACGAATATGGACCAAATAATGTTGCCACCTTCAATTTTTGATCTGCTGGTGGTCCACACGTAGTCACATCTCCTCCCCCCCCCCTGTCTCCCCCCCCCTTACCACCGCCCTCACACACACACACTTTCTCTATTCATGGCTCACGGACAGACACACACAGACAGACTAGTGACAAAGTCATATATCATTAGAATCTCATTTCATGGCGATGATGAGTTAAACAGGAGTCACTTTGAAATATTTCGACTGCACAAGTTGCGATGTAGGTTCCTTCCCACACTTTCACCAACAATGTCTCCACTCTTACTGCTGTCTTGTTTGGTTTTTTTAAAGCAATAACATTACACTATTTCTCAGACATATTTTAGATTTTATTTTAACTTGATTTATATATATATATTTATATGTACATATATATATATATATATATATATATATATATATATATATATACGTGTGTGTGTGTGTGTGTGTGTAATGAAACCTATCCCCCCTCCCTTTCTCGTCTTTCTTTAAGAAGACTTGTGACAGTGAAAATGGTTATGTTGTAGAATGAAGCACCCAGTCAGTTTATGGTGCTATGTGCTGGTGTGACGTGGTGCTATGTGCTGGTGTGATGTGGTGCTATGTGCTGGTGTGACGTGGTGCTATGTGCTGGTGTGATGTGGTGCTTTGCGCTGGTGTGACATGGTGCTATGTGCTAGTGTAAAGTGGAGCTATTTACTAGTCTGACGTGGTCCTATGTGCTGGTGTGACGTTGTGCTATGTGCTAGTGCGACGTGGTGCTATATGCTGGTATGACGTGGTGCTATGTGCTGGTGTGACGTGGTGTTATGTGCTAGTGCGACGTGGTACTATATGCTGGTATGACGTGGTGCCATGTGTTGGTGTAATGTGGTGCTATATGCTGGACTGTATGTGAGTGTATGTTTTGTGGTACGTAAATAAGTGAAGCCAATCTTGGGTATTTGTGTGTGTGTGTGGGGGGGGGGGCTAGGCAGAGATTGGCACAGATGTTTTTGGTGCCACCAGATAAAAAGTATCATGAGAGCATATGATTTTTTTCGAAGAAGGCACTTTTAAATTCGTTATGGGGGAGGCGTGGGCGGTCACCAGACACCCCCGTATCCTCCCCTTCCCTAACAAGTTTTCAGTCACAGGTGACTGAGTACTTGGTACTGGCCGGGTCAAAGTGGGGGCTGGACTTATAGGCCTAGTCAAGTGACCATCGTCTCAGAGACCATTACCCAAGGCCACATTTCAACACTACGGCTTGTCGTGGCCTACTAAAGAAAATTAACCGACCAGACAGTTACATCTGTGGTGGACATGGGATTGACGTCATCGGTGAAATGGACCAGTGATTTCAGTAACATATTGTACTATTGCATACTATGGCTGATCTAAACAGTTGTGTAGCTGTCCCTTAACACTGCTGTGTCGCTGGCTGATATAAACAGCTGTGTAGCTGCCCCTTAACACTGATGTGTCGCTGGCTGATCTAAACAGTTGTGTAGCTGTCCCTTAACACTGATGTGTCGCTGGCTGATCTAAACAACTGTGTAGTTGTCACTTAACACTGCTGTGTCGCTGGCTGATCTAAACAGTCTGTAGCTGTCCCTTAACACTGCTGTGTCGCTGGGTAAACAGTCTCTGAGGAATTGTCGAGGCACAAACTGAAGTAAGAGACCACAAACTGAAGCAAAAGACCACAAACTGAAATAAAAGACCAAAAACTGAAGCAAAAGACCACAAATTGAAGCAAGAGACCACTAACAATTCGAAGCAAAATGACGAATGATGAACATTAAGGAGAATAATTGAGAAAACGTGTCCATAGACTGAGACTGCAGACAACAGCATCAACAGCACCAGCAACAGCATCAACAGCACCAGATAACAGCTTCAAATCAAATAAGTGATCAAAATAAACAAAAAGAGACACAAAGTAATAAATAAAAATTGCCCCACCCCCCTCCTTTCCATAAGACATCACAGGATACCTGACACCCAGTAATGGCTCCATTTCAAAAGATTTCCTTTTCCTATTGGCACATGCGCACAATCTTTCATCCGGTTTGCTTTGATTGAAGGCGGGGGGGGAGAGAGAGAGAGGGAGTCGACTTTTAAGAAAAACAATAAAAAAAAACGGATTTTGGGGGAGAAATGGGGGCGCGTGTTAAGGAAGGAAAGGCGCAGGGATGGAGAAGGAAGGAGCGGGAGTGGGGGGGGGTGTGTGGTGGGGGCGCTATCTGCTTGTTTTGTTCTGTCGGATCCGAGCAGGGGTGTTTACGAAGGTGGGCGTTAACAAAAGTATAAAATTTATACGAGGATAAATGTCAGGGTGGGCGTAGGGTGATATTTGCTTGAACCGAAATGGCGGCATCAGCTTTTCGTATTTTAGAATCAACTCAACTCAGACTGCTGCAATCAAAAGGTGGAGGGATGAGGGGTGGAAGATGGGCTGTGGACGTAAGGAAAGGAAGGTGGTGGGAGGGGGGCGGGTTTTATTGATTAGAAGGGGGGGGGAATTGCGTAATAAGAAAATATTCTAAAAAGTGATGGGACGTTGAGAAAATATATTAACGATTCCGATACAAACACTGGTCTTCTCTAAACGAACGATTACAATACAATAACTGGTCTTAACTAAACTAACGATTAAAATACAATCCCCGGTCTTCTCTAAACTTTACATTAAAATACAATAACTGGTCTTAAGTAAACTAAAGATTACAATACAATCACTGGTCTTAACTAAACTTAAGATTACAATACAATCACTGGTCTTCTCTAAACTTTAGATTACAATACAATCACTGGTCTTAACTAAACTAACGATTACAATACAATAGCTGGTCTTAACTAAACTAACGATTGCAATACAATAGCTGGTCTTAACTAAACTAACGATTACAATACAATCACTGGTCTTAACTAAACTAACGATTACAATACAATCACTGGTCTTCTCAGAACTAACGATTACGAACGATACAATCACTGGTCTTCTCAGAACTAACGATTACGATTTGATTTCTTATAAATAGGCTAAATTAACACAGGGTGAGGGTAACCCGTGGGGGGTGGGTCAAGGAATTAGATGTGAAATAAAGTAAAAAGTATACAATTCTGATGCCAAATACAGGTCGCGAATTTTTATTATTCTTCCGATTCCCTATTTTGATAATTTTCATATAACAGTAATCATTGCTTTTTTTTTGTGACGGTACGCACCGGTACGACGTACCGGCACCTTTTTCAATGTTGGGAAAAAATAATTACTTTTCTTTTATTTTAACGTTTATTATTAATTAATTATATTATTAATTTTTTTTATAGGCAATCCATCACTGAGTACTGTGTGTGTGTGTGTGTGTGTGTGTGTGAGAGAGAGAGTTTGTGTGTTTATAACATGCTATTTATGGCCGGGTTTTGGATGTTTTTTATAAAAAAGAAATACTTAACGAACGTTTCATGACGGATTTCCTCACATTAGTCAAAGCAGACGTGAATTATCGGCGCATTACGGAAATGACAACAAAGGGCAAAAAAGACAGGAGGGGAGTGAACTGGCATAAATATACTGTGGTAAACTTGAGTGGCATTCCCTTGACAAAAAAAAAGGGACTCACCTTACTGCGCATGTGTTGATTCAAGACCACGTGGTCACCACGTGAAGGAAAGATGGGGAGCGAACATCCTGAAGCTAGAGATCTGAAAAAAGTCTGATTATGTTTCAACAATTATTTGCGAATCGCGCCGTCTTCTACTGGCTTCCCCGTCCACCTTTCTCCCCCCCCCCCCTCCTTCTATCACCCTTTAACTCCACCCCTCAAATATCTCTCCCTCCCCCCTCCCACACACACACAAACACCCTGTACATCATACCATTTTTTTTTGTCTCCGAAGTATTTTTATTTTTGTTTAATTTTTTTTTTGCTTCATTCACACGCCGAAAGTTTATTTGTACTCGATGACAGGGGTCACTACTCTTGTTTATCATACGGGCTATGTGGCATGGGAGAAAGCTTGGCAGTTGCGGCCCTTTGCTAGCAACTTAAAATTTTTTTTTCTCCCTTACTTTTTAATTTTTTTTTTGGTAACTGCAGTTTCACAAATTCATTGGGCAAATACACCTCTCTTGTGCAGTTTTTATTTGTTTAAATTATTATTATTTTTAATGGCCCGTTTGCAGAGTTACGCAGATAATGTCCATTTGCGAACTCGGCATTTTTTTTACTCACTTCTATGATCTGGAGGTGTGAAAAAATTATATTTCAGTTGAACCAATCATTGGCGGTGTTACTCTCCTCCAGGCCCGTAGCGTGCGGGGGAGGGGGGGGGTCTGGCCCCCCTCCTGCTATTGGCCTGGCCCCCTGCTGTAAAATTTTCACGCTACGGGGCTGGCGGTGTCACTCTCCTCTATTATCCCAGCCTAGCCTTTTTTTGCAATTCTTTCATTGGTGTTACGTAATTCAGGGATTTTTCTAAAGGATTGGAAAACTATCAGACGACCTACCCCTCCCTCCCCTCCCCTCCTCCATTGGACAGAAAACCCCACTCCATTTTTTTTCATTATTATATTCTATAAATCTAATGACCAGAGGGCAGTACCAGATGCTTTTGTATGAACCCAAACAAATATATCCCGATGTCTCTATGTGGGCCCCAACAAAAGTGTCTTTATGTCTCTATCTGGGCCCCATCAAAAGTCTTTGTATGTCTCTACCTGAGCCATAACAAACGTCTCTGCATGCCTCTATCTGGGCCCCGCCAAAAAGTCTCTTTATGTCTCTATCTGGGTCAAAACAAAAGTATCTGCATGTCTCTATCTGAGCCCCTACAAAAGTGTCTGTATGCCTCTATCTGGGGCCCCAACAAAAGTCAGTGTATGTCACTACCTGGGCCCCAAAAAAAAATTCTCTGGACGTCTATGCTTGGGACCCAACAAAATTCCCTGGACGTATCTGCCTGGGCCCAGACTAATGTCTCTGGAGGTCTCTGTCTAGGCACAGATAAAAATCGATAGGCCTGCCTCAGGTTCCTCGAGACGCAAGACCGGCCCTGCTTAGTCTGCCCCGATCTTCTTGTCCCCCTCCCCCCACTCCCCCAACTGACGTCTATCTCAATCTCCCTCACGCTGCCGTCTTTCTATCTTCTGTCAGCCTCTCTCTCTGGTTTAATCTGTATTCTATATAGGCTTCTCTTAACCCCATTCCCCCGTACCCTTTCTATTGTCTCCCGCCCTCCGCCACCCCCCCCCCACCCCAACATTTTCATCAAACATCACCCTTGATGTCCAGACATCATGATGTTCGCAACTCCCCCGGACCGCAACCTATTCTTCTCCCTCTCCTCCTCCCCCCCCCCCTTTCCCCCAAACCTCGTTATTTGTTTTGGAGTGTCAGAAGGGGACATAACTCCCCCTGCGCCAGGAGCGCAAAATGCCACTAGGATCGATGGCGCTTCCGTCGGTCTCATCAAGAAGTTATCACCCTTGTTTCACTCGGGGTGGGCGCGGCCAAGACGCGAACAATTAAGAAGTGGAGAAGAGGAAACGATCAGAGCGGGCGACGCCATTTGCAGAGATGGTAGTCAAGATGGCTGACAGAAGCCGGCATGTTAGTAAACAGCGGAACAGTTTTCTTTATTATTTTTGCTTAAACTTCTTTTCTGTTTATTATTTTCAGTAAAGTCGTTTATTTGTTGATGGCATCGTAGCCGTTCTTACGTTATTGGGGGCCCTCTGCTAAGTAGCATTGGGGGGCCCTATGCTAAGTAACATTGGGTGCCCTCTGCTAAAGTAACATTGGGAGGGCCCTCTGCTAAGTAACATTGGGGGCCTTTGCTAAGTAACATTGGGGGGCCCTCTGTTAAGTAACATTGGGGGCCCTCTGCTGAGTAACATTATTGATGCTATGATCCTTTCATACGTCCTTTCTAGGGGGCTTATACGCTTGGTGGCGCCCATCTCCCCCCCCCCTCTCAGTCATCCAGTTGAACCCTGTAGCCCTTTTGCATGTGAGTCGAGCTCACTGTCGACTACGGCACCCTAACCCTAATCAGTAAACTTGCTCTGTCATAATTGTTTATTCACTTGTCCGATATTATAATATTTCAAACAGAAAATATCCTTTTATTTTAATCGACCAAATATACTTAAGCAAATGTCATTTATTTTACAAAAAAAAAAATACTTATAGTGAATATAAAAAGGACAACGTGATATGATAAGACAATGAAAAGCTTTTGAGCAAACAGTTAACGTTTTTCTACTTGTCTATTTTATGATTTATATGAAGACATTGAACGATAAAACTTATTATATAGCTCAGTCGATAGAATCCACTTATTTATATGTTAATGACATCATGAACAGGGGCGAATTTACCGACCCACCCTCCCGGCCCCACCCCACTTGTGAGAGGGCCCCAGGTATTAATTATTAATTCCCAAGACTATCGGGGAGTTTTTATCAAGGGGGACCTACAAATACAACCTCAAGAGAGACGTGGCCGTCATAATTAAGGCCCGAGAAAGCAGATGACGTCATCGCAATTTGTGAAACCTTGTTTATTTTTTTTCCTTTATGGTATCAGGGCCGCAAGGGTTACTTGCCAGGCCCTCCCCACCCCCCCCCCAGGCCTGGCCGAAATCTTTTCAACGATATGTATTTTTTTTTTAAACACTTATTTGTGTACAGTGAAGATGGACTTTTTGTTTGAGGAGATTGGGGGTGGGGGTGGGCGGGAGGGTCAAGGACGACAAATTGTCCCTCATTGTTCAGGGGGCCCTAGATTTCCTGGTTGCGACTTTGCTGTGGTCAACACTAAACTGCGCCTCTTTGACCTCTCCACAATGCTGCTGTCCTGTCCCCCTTTCCTGTAATATTACCAGAAGCTCAATTCCCGCTACCGATTCATTACGATGTTAGACTTCTAAGAAAAAGGATACAATTCAACTAAATAAATCAAATCAAACTCCGTAAGGTGTTTTTTTTTTCTTTAGGACTAGGGGGATACCTCCCCCCTGCCCCCCCCCCCCACGCCTCCCTTTTATCTAAATTACTTGAAAGACAACCCGGCCTGATACGAAAACTTGAGAGCGGAAGTCGTTAGTAGCGCCACATGACCTTTGCGCATGTCCGGAAGCCAATGATTCTCACCCAGGGATTCAGCGTAAACTGTAAACTTACAGAGGGGTCAACTTCAAAGCGAGGCCCGGGCCACCGTTGCCAGGAGATCACAGGGCCTTTTTTTTTTTTGGAATAAATAAACAGCGTGGAGAAATTTATATTTGTTTACTACACACCGTGTGTGACACAGTTTCAAATGTCTATTTCCTCTTGACACATTCATTGTCTGTCTGCGCATGCAGCGATGCTCGCGGGGTGGGGGGGGGGGGTTCAGATACGTGAGCGCGAGGACCACGAGGATAGGTCGGGAAGGTGTGATATCTCCACCTGGTTCGATATCTCATGTCATCGAATTATCATCAGTGATGAGGTCTGACGAGAACGAAATTGAACGGACCGATTGAGATGGGAAAAAATTTTTGACCCGCAGTAATATATTAAAATAAAAAAAGACAGTGTAAGATAAATATAAGGACATGAAGAAATACATACATACATACATACAGACACACATATAGGCACACATACAGAGAAACGGACCCAGATATACAGGCAGACAGACAGACGGACAGACAGATAGACAGTTAAACAGACAGACAGACATTTACATACAGGCAGACATTCAGATAGATAGATAGATAGATAGATAGATAGATAGATAGATAGATAGATAGATAGATAGATAGATAGATAGATAGATAGATAGATAGATAGATAGATAGATAGATGGATGGATGGATGGATGGATGGATGGATGGATGGATGGATGGATGGATGGATGGATGGATGGATGGATGGATGGATGGATGGATGGATGGATGGATAGATAGATAGATAGATAGATAGATAGATAGATAGATAGATAGATAGATAGATAGATAGATAGATAGATAGATAGATAGATAGATAGACTGTAATCTATACCTCAACAGACTAGGACTCAAGGACTCTCCATACATTTTGTTTACATATTTGTTAGACAGGGTGAAAGGGGGGGGGGAGTGGATTGGGGGAGGGGAGGTAACATCCTTGAACTTCGTTCTATTCTTTTTTTATGGCCATGTTTTTTTTTTCTTAATTTTCTTAGGGTTTACAAAAAAAATGTTTGTCCTTTCATAAATTTGTCCTGTCTGCCATACTCCACCTTGTTTCATTCTGTCTGTCACTTCTTGTAGTAAAAATAAAAATTACCTCCCTTCCCTAACTTCATCCTATTCCCATTATGTTATTTTATTGCGTAGGTGAGGGCGTCAAAAGCATTGATGTGTGATGTGATGATCACTGGCCTATACAGTGAGTTCCGATGCTGTGATCACTGACCTATACAGTGAGATCAGACTTAGGGATCACTGACCTATACAGTGAGATCAGTTGTTGTGATCACTGGCCTATACAGTGAGTTCCGATGTTGTGATCACTGACCTATACAGTGAGATCAGACTTAGTTATCAATGACCTATACAGTGAGATCAGTTATATGCGGCGTTTTCAAATCATTTAGGAACACACGCACTTATGTTATTAATTTAAAACAGATGTTTAATTCAAAGGACCGATTAAGTATTAAATTTATGCGGCCTTCCAATTCAATGCGCACATAATTATAATTATATTATTTTATATACCTATTCCTAATCAAATATGATAATATTGAAAGAACAATTTGAGTGGCTCTTTAAAAAACTGAGAAAAGTGTAAATTATAACTTTCGGCTCTTCCGTCTCAAAAGGTTGCCGACCCCTGGTTTATATAAACTATTCAATCATTTATCAGTAATGAGAGATGTGAAATAAATCTCTAACCCTCTTCTCTATTACATTAGCCACGGATAAAAATCGCTCTATACTATTTGCGTTAGAGATTAAAACCGACGTCACAGAAGTCCGTGATGAATATATATTGTTCTCGATTCACGACTCATTAGCATGTTCCGTCTCATCAATTCACCCCCCCCCCCCACACACACACACAGAACAAACGGTTTGAGATTTCACGAGATGTGACTAGCCGAATCCGGAGGACATACCTTCCATTTGTACGACCGAAATATTTCGCATAGCCGGCCATTTAGCTGAACGGTTTTTCCCGACACTGATGGGTAGAGAGAGAGGGGGAGGGAGGGGGGGAGAAAGATTGAAGGTTACTGTTTAAAGGGCATGCGGCATGCTGTACGGACGGCAAGGTCGGCTAAATAAACTGGTTTGGTAGGTGGGTATTTTGTGAGATTTTGTGTGTGTGTGTGGGGGGAGGGGGGGCAAAGCATGTGAGTCCCCAGTAAATTTCTGAAAACTGCATTGAAGGTCGAAAGTTTAATTGCTCCGAAGCACAGGGGAGAGCCTTCAGGCCCGGCCACCAAAACCCCCTTTTTTATCTGTCCATGTTTGGGGATAGATTGGGTGCGCCATACATCAGTGGTCTCAGTTTTTGCTTCAAGATATATCGAGACTGAACAGCCAACCACTTTCATTACATTTTTATCACTTTTTTTTTTTTTTTTTTTGAAGAATATTTATTTCAAAATCAATACAAAATGTGCAATCAGTTATATGCAAACGTTCTGTGTAAATATCTCTTTAACATGAAAGCAACAACTAACACTGCTATATTGGTTTGATATCTCACACTGGTTGTTGACTCTTAAAATTTTTATTATGATTATTTTCTTGTGTTAATGAGGTACGCTTGTAATTATTGGAGACATCAAATATTTATTTACTTTTATGACTGGCTCAATCAGGTTATTGCATTTTCGTTTGTTTGTGAGCTTGAAGAATAAAATGGCTTGATCATTTTTTTTGGAAGACATTTTGATTTTAACACAGTTTCTACAAGGGCAATATTAATTGTTGTTTTTTTATCCCCATTTTAGAATTACCTTTAAGATTTTCATATAATCACCAATTCTTAAAAAAAAACAAGCACTTTAGAACTTCATTTTCCTCTGCAACGATAAATATTTTTTTACATAATTGTTATTGTTGGTTAAAAGAAAGAGACCGTTTTTTATGTTGGGCGAATTTTTTTTGGTTGATGCTTCATAAATGACATGACATGACATGACTTTTTTTTTTAGATAGTAAAAGGTCAGTTGGGCCCATGTTGTCTTTCAGGGGGGACCCAGATTTGTAAACGGCAACATTGACAGCAGTGGCGTAGTGAGGGTGGGGGGGCAAGTGGTCATCATGCCCCGGGCGCTACTCACAAAGGGGCGCCAAATGGTATATTTGACATATACTATTACATGGTTTTTGAATGGTGGTGGTGGTGGGGGGGCGCTTAAAAGGTATTATGCACAGGGTGCCAGTTAAGCTCACTACGCCCTTGCTTGTCAGTGTCTCATCCACAATCTATACCTTTTCTTAAATATTCCCTTTGCCAAGGTCAGCAGAAATCTTATTTTGCCACGGTGTGCCCCACACACATGATGACCGTTCCCTGTAATCTGCTCACGTGTGCTCACCAACACAACTCGTCGACTGCTCACACACACACACACACACTTTACGGCCAAATCTTTTTTGTTTGGGCGGTTCTATATGCCTCCATGTCTCGCCCAAGGATTTAGATTTCTTACCTTCTTACCAGAATGTTACGCACAGCCGAAAATATTTTTTTATGGGGCCGCCCAATGTTACTCGGCCTAGTGCCAGCCCCCCCCCCCCCCATAAAATACGTAAAAAAAAAACGGCTCTGCTTGCTATAACTAAAATAATTTAAACGCACTCCCCCCCCCCCCTTTTACCCACTGACTACCGCTCCTTATCTAGTTTTCTCCCTAGTCCTCAAGGTACTCCCATGGTACTACAGCTTAAACGCAAAATCCTGGTGGATTCCGCCCCCTGTACACAAATGTAAAAAAAAAAAAATTAAAAAAACTAAAACGCTTAAAAAATAAAAGGTGTAGACCGCCCTAGAACTTTTATTCCAAAGCCCCCCGCCCTTATCTCCGCCCCACCCCCAACCCCGTCCCTTACATCCCCGCCCCTTCCTCACTCCCACCTCAAACAGGGGGTGCAGATGGTTAAGTCGTTAGCGCCCTGACCGTGGACTGTGGAAATGAGTTTCTCAGCTGCTCAAGTCGAGTTTCCGTGTACCGCCGTCCGCAAGCAATGAGGGTGAGAGACGCAACTGGTAAACTCGTTTAGGACATGCATTACTTTCTGTACGGTGCACCAATTGGTCATTGAATTGAAACAAAAAAAAAATTTTCATTTTATGATTTGAAAAGGTTTTCAGTATTTTTTATAGTTTTTTTTTTCCTTTCTGCGCTCTAGCAGTATTTCACAATAAATTACGAACACCGTATTAAGCATATATTATTGTGAATTACTTTTCTTTAAAATAAAAATGAGCAATATTATTATATCAGCAGTTATTTCTAAAATGGACATCATTTACTGTGAATTTACTTCAATTATACTATATTACTTCTTTCTGTGAAAAAAAAATAAATATTGTTATCATTGTTATTGTCTTAAAGTGATAACATTTTATCGAAATACAGATCGCTAATTAAAATAAGCATAAGAAAAAATTTCAAAATTTTTCAATAAAGTAAAAAAAAAAATTATTCAAATAGTTGAAATAAATTATTAAGTAAGCAAATTAATCAATTCAGCATTTTTTACGTATTTTGTGACCGTAGCCAAAGGTACTACTTGGAGATCCTCGGCATAGGTACATTTTGTGGCCCAAGGAAAGGCACAATTTGTGGCCCCTCTAGGAAAAGGTATATTAAGATCGTTTATGGAAAATGTTTATCTTAACAGACTTGGACACAATGAGTCTCCATACTTTTTACAGATTGGCTGAGGAGAGGCGGGGTGGTGGGGGTGGGGGGTAGCAGCGATACGTCGATGAATTATTTTTTTTTCTTTTTATCTTTTGAGCATTTTTTTTTCTTCATTTTATTTGGTTATAAAAAATGTTTGTCATTTCATACATTTGTCTATCTATCTATCTATCTATCTATCTATCTATCTATCTATCTATCTATCTATCTATCTATCTATCTATCTATCTATCTATCTATCTATCTATCTATCTATCTATCCATCCATCCATCCATCCATCCATCCGACCATCCATCCATCCATCCGTCCGTCCGTCCGTCCGTCCGTCCGTCCGTCCGTCTGTCTCTCTGTCTGTCTGTCTGTCTGTCTGTCTTTCTATCTATCTATCTATCTATCTATCTATCTATCTATCTATCTATCTATCTATCTATCTATCTATCTATCTATCTATCTATCTATCTATCTATCTATCTATCTATCTATCCATCCATCCATCCATCCATCCATCCATCCATCCATCCATCCATCCATCCATCCGTCCGTCCGTCCGTCCGTCCGTCCGTCCGTCCGTCTGTCTGTCTGTCTGTCTTTCTGTCTGTCTGTCTATCTATCTATCTATCTATTTATGAATATCCGTATGTTTGTTTATCTATATACCTACGTGCATGTCTTTCTAAATCTATCTCTATGCATTTCTATCTGTTTCCACCTTTTCGTATTTCTGCACTGGAAATTGACATTCACTAAAAAAAAAACTTCCGAAAGGAAATTATTTACTTTTTATAATACACATCTGTCTGTCTGCCTGTCTGTCTTTCTAACTAACTGTCCGTTTCTCACCTTAAGAATTCTTTTCACTTCACAATGATAACTTTCAGTTCTCCCCAAAAGATAATTTAGATTAATACATCTAATAAAACAAAAACTGCAAAATGATTTCTATATCGTTGGCTTAGTGAAATTAAAGTTCCCTAGCTCTACTGGGCCATCGGGGCAGATGAAGTGTAGAATTCATCTGTTTCATCTATAACCTCAGCATATGAAGGGGTTGTGTGGTTAGCACAACGCATAGTCGCCTTTACTTCCCCCCAACTTAAAGTTGGGTACCCATTGAAAGCTGGGTGGACTTGTGGGACAACTTTGCACCAAATAACACCTGGACAAATTCCATGGTTCTCACCGAGGATCGAACCCAAGACTCTCAGGTCGACAGTCGAGTATCTACACCACTCGGCCATCCGTCCCACTTGACAAAACCAAGGTTGAAATTATGAAAGTGGACGATTGAAATGAAAGAAACACAAAGAAGTCAGAGAAGTACCTGCTTGTGCGATACATTTTGGTTGAAATGAAATGTCAGGTGATATCATACTGGTAAAACAATATTCAGTTAAAACACATGCATGTTAATTAGCTATCTTTCATTTAATATAATCTGATAACATTGCGTACATACAAAAATGTGAATAAATAGCCAACAGTCAAAGCCGTTCTTATAGACAAATTACGCAATCACCTAGGGCCCTTACTGTAGAAGGGGTCCCATTCAAGTATTGATTCCAATTAAATCTGAAACCAAGAGGGCCCTTTAAGATAATACGTCCCTAGAAGTCTATCCCGGGGGCCCCCAAATACTAAAGAACAGTTTCCACCGCCAGTGTACCGTAGATTGTTAAATATAACAGCAGCTGCTGAAAAAATGCAAGTACATTAATTGGTAAATAATACGAGGTAAGTTAAACCTTTGTTTCAAGCCATGTCGGCTAACAGCATTTGATCAAAGTTAAACCTTTGTTTCAAGCAATAACACCTAACAACATTTGTGTAAACACACAATCGTATAATTAGGGCCACATGTAATGTTTCTGTACTTGATTCAATTTCAGCGGACACATATTACTTATGAACTATTGCATCTAAATATTAGTTTTAGAGGTTTTAGACTTCTATTTTTTTTTTTTACATTAGAACGATCCTCCCTCCATCTATCCATCCCAGTATTATCTCACATCCATTTAAACTTTCTTTCTCTCCGTCAAACAAAAAATTTTCCCCTTCCCACACCAGCAACAACCATTTGTACAAATAAACATTTATATATATATATAAAGACATCTATATACAGAAGAATCATTTTCATGTTTTCCGTTAAAAAATGTTTCTCACCCTACTTCCCCTCCCTAACCCGCCATACATCAACCCCCTCCCCTCCCCCCCGCCCCCCCCCCATCCCTACACATATATCTCCCGTCTCTCCACTCCCATTCTACCCTTTCACCCCCATCCGCACACACAAACACACACACATGAGACTGGTAGCACTACAAACTGTACACAATGATGTTGTCTTTCGTCAGTGTTACTTCCTCCCTTGTTTTTACTTCAAGAGTTATCTTTCTGTTCCTTCTATCACAGTGACTTCTGCTGCGAGCTTATGTTTTAAAAAGAGTTTTCTCTTTTATATATATATATATATATATATATATATATATATATATATATATATATATATATATATATATATATTCTTAAAATAAACTCCGATGGGGCGCTCAGCTCCCTTGTTGTATGTTTTCTTACACCCTATCATCAGACAGGCAGACAGACATGCAGACGCGCGAGAATTCACCAGAGAAACTCATAAACAACATCGGGAATACACAAAAAAAATGTTTCTCGAGCAAAGCGAGTTGGCTCTGTTTGCTAAAACCGTGGGGACATAATTTTCCTTTAAAATTTTTTTATTCTCGTCGTGAATATACAATGGGAATATTTCAAGACATGCATTGTTTTCTTTTTTTACCAGCAGTGACCTGGTTGATGGTAGAAGTGTAACTTGGTGGCCATGTAACTGTTAGCCAGACCTCCATAATGCGGATCGCGGGTTCGATTCCCAGAGAGTCAGTGATCAATTGTCGGAGTACACCTTGGGGGGGGGGGGGGGGGTGTCATCGAACAGGGGCGTGTGTCGGTGTCCTGGGGGGGGGGTTTGACATGGTCCGTGGTCAGTGGAGTGCTGACGTTGGATATAAAACAACAAAAATAAACGGTAGCAAAGTGTCATAGCTGGGAAAAATTCCAATACACTTGAAAATATCCATCCATCCATCCATCCATCAATCCATCCATCCATCCATCCATCCATCCATCCATCCATCCATCCATCCATCCATCTATCTATCTATCTATCTATCTATCTATCTATCTATCTATCTATCTATCTATCTATCTATCTATCTATCTATCTATCTATCTATCTATCTATCTATCTATCTATCTATCTATCTATCTATCTATCTGTCTGTCTTTCTGTCTGTTTGTCTATCTATCTATGACCTATCTTTTATCTTTTTGCACTAGACGTTTACTTTTAATAAGCAAACTTCCAAAAGGATCAAAACATTTTTTATAAATAAATATACATAACTTACACGATACAATGCACAATATCTGTGGAGTACGCAATTGAATGTATGTAATGTGGGGCGCAAACCTTTGAACACAAAAATAAATAAACTTCAAAAAATCGATGACATTTTATTTACCATACAACTCTCAATCTTATCCAGAAAAACTAATACAAGATTTTTTTTTACCTTTTATCAAAACATAGAGAGAAACAAAGAAAAATGATTAAATAAAGTTATTGAATTAATCTAAACCACTAATAAACACAGTAAAAAAAACCCACTAATAAACCCACTAATAAACCACTAATAAAACAATTAATAAACCCACAAATAAACCACTAATAAAACCATTAATAAACCCACAATGAAACCACTAATAAAACCATTAATAAACCCACTAATAAACCCACTAATAAACCCACTAATAAAACCATTAATAAACCCACAAATAAACCACTAATAAAACCATTAATAAACCCACAAATAAATCACTAATAAAACCATTAATAAACCCACTAATAAACCCACTAATAAACCCACTAATAAACCCACTAATAAACCCACTAATAAAACCATTAATAAACCCACAAATAAACCACTAATAAAACCATTAATAAACCCACAAATAAATCACTAATAAAACCATTAATAAACCCACTAATAAACCCACTAATAAACCCACTAATAAACCCACTAATAAACCCACTAATAAAACCATTAATAAACCCACAAATAAACCACTAATAAAACCATTAATAAACCCACAATGAAACCACTAATAAAACCATTAATAAACCCACTAATAAACCATTAATAAGCCCACTAAAAAACCTACTAATAAAACCACTAACAACCCCACCAATACCTCCAAAGATCAGGGTGCATAGACTATTATAAACTAAATAATAGAAACAGCTGCGAGAGAGAGAGAGAGAGAGAGAAAGCAAAAATAAAATAAAGTCCCCACACCAGTCGCTCTTTTCATTTTCTAGATAATTAAATCTGGTTTGACTGCAGGGAAGATGAACACACTGGTTTGACTTCACGGTCCATTTAATCCCAGCCATTGTTCACCAGAATGTTCAAAAAATTTTTATCCCTGAACTAATGGAAAGTTTACGACACTCCCTTCCTTCCACACATATTCATTCACCCCCCCCCCAACTGCTTAGAACTTGACCTCCCCCCCCCCCATTCTTGAAAGTATGATATGTTTGAGTCGTTTGAAATATGGTTGAATTTTTTAATGGACAGTGATTGAAGACTATATTATGAGAGAAAGTAAAAATGTCTTTAATTGGTTGGAACCACGTTGGAACTTGGTAAATTTTAATGAATTAATTATAAAAGTATAAAATACATAAAAACAATTAAATAAATCTGGCATGAACAAATAAATAACAAAAGGAAAAAAATGTCTTGTTTAATTTTCTGAAATCAATAGCGGGGGTGGAGAATGGTGCATACATGAAATTTTGGGACAGTTCAAATATTACAGAATACTTGAGGATGGGTGGGTTAGTCCGGTTCTTGGATAATAATCTGTTATATATATATATATATATATATATATATATATATATATATGTACATAGAAAGGGTGTGTAATTTAGGTCTGATATATAACAAAGAATGTATATTAATTAAAAAAATAAAATAAAAAAATATTGGAATTTAGGTCAATGAGGGTGTGGTTAGGTGGGGGTTGTAGTTCGATGGGGGTGTGGTCAGTGATGTATTGGTCAAACAAGAAGTAAGGGAGAGCGTAGAGGGAGCAAAAATACGTGGGAGTTGTCGGGACACTAAAAAGTTCTGGAGGAACGTGTTCCGGTTCTGAAAAAAAAGTAAGGGAACGTCGTTCCACCGCGTTCCCCTCCCAATACACCACTGGGAATGGTTTTGTGGTGGTCGTGGGGGGGGGTCTATATCGTATATCATAATGGAGGGTACAGATTATATTTTAGCAAAAATAACAGGGGGAAATATGTGATTTCAAAATTCAGACAATGGGCGACAACCAAAGCTCAGTTTGATTTTTTAACTCCCTTGCTTTGTTTTAATGAAATATCAGTCAATCGGTCTTTTCATTTCACCCTGGTCAGTCTTTACTAGCTTGGGCCCTTTTTCATTATTCACTGACTTGGGTCCTTGAAAAGGTCTTCACTAGCTCTGGCACTTATGACAACACATTCACACATGTCAACTGATATTTAAGACATGTTTGAAGCATAAAGTATTGTACCCTATTGGGATCCTTTCGGCCGGGGGGGGGTGGTGGTGGTGGTGGTGGTGTTGATTTGGGAGTGGGAGGGGGAGAAGACTGACAAGTCCTTGAGTTGCACACCCAAGTATCGGCTCATCACCCTGTTACCAGCGTGGGGTGGGGTGGGGGGTGGGTGGGGAATATGACTGGTTATAGTAGGGGGCTAACACACTAGTTTGCCGGTTAATGGGGGGGGGGGTGGGGGTCGAGGGGAGGACGTAAGACTGAAAAGACGCCCATGGTGATGATAAGATTTATTTGACGAGCTGCAATGAAGAGAGAGAGAGAGAGAAAGAGAGAGAGAGAGAGAGAGAAAGAGAGAGAGAGAGGGGGGGAGGGAGAGAGGGAGAAAGAGAGAAAGAGAGAGAGAGAAAGAGAGAGAGAGAGAGAGAGAAAGAGAGAGAGAAAAGAGAGAGAGAGAGAGAGAGAGAGAGAGAGGGGAGATAAATTCGAGGTTAAAAAACGATTTTGTTTATCTATAGGAGTGAAGTTAACTTAACTGAAGTAAAAATAAAAAAAAAGGATTCATCTTTTTCATCCATTCCTCTACTCCCCCACCCCTCCCCCCAACAACAACAACCCCCACACAGAAGCACCTACCTACATACACACAAAAACACAACAGATTGGGTTGTATATGAAAATAATGGGCTGAGAGGGGGGGGGATGCGATTGAGGAAGAGAGGGGGGGGGTAGTACTAAACCTAGCTTACTGTTGACCTTCAATACAAACCCCGGGGTAATCAGTCAGGGGGCCGTCACTCGCCGAGCTCCTGAAGCGTAAACTACGACTACGCGTCCGTTGACGTGGTTCGACCCCCGGGAACGAATGCTGTTCTCATCACACGCATCATTTTCAGGGCCATTTCGTCCGCGTTGCGTCTTTTGGCGATGGGTCCGTGCACTGGGTGATTCAAGGGAAGATAACAACACAAGAAAAAAAAAGCGAGGTAATCAAACAGGGAAGTCAAGAGTGATTTATCCTTGTCTGATGGATTGAACTGTTTGATTAATAAATACTAGGCGGATATGGCCGGACGAATTTCGTCCGTTTTTTTTTTTTCTTCTTCTTCTGTTTGTTGTATTTTGTAACCTTCCGAGGTAGCTGTCGTGAGAGTATAGAGAATGTTCAGTCCTATGTACAGCGTAGTACCCGAGATTGTAAAAGTACTGACAATGAAAGTACAAGTACTAGTACAAGTACATAATGTGCGAGTACGAGTACAGTAGAAGTACTCACGTTTTAAAAAGAATGCAAGTAAGTGCCCGAAATGCCCAAGTGCAACTACGAATACAAGTACTGCAAAAAAGTTTTCGAGTACAACTCGAGTACATGTGATTGGTAAAACAAGTACCAAGTACTCCATCACTGCTTAGTACTGTAACGTTAGTGTTAGAGAGAAAGAGAGAGAGAGAGAGAGAGAGAGAGAGAGAGAAAGAGAGAGAGAAAAAGAGAGAGGAAAGAAATAGAAAGAGAGAGAGAGAGAGAGAGAGAGAGAAAGAGAGAGAAAGAGAGAGAGGAAGGAAAGAGAAAAAAGAGAGTGCAACATTAGAGAAGACGATACATAGACAGAAAGGTTACTGTACTTGTACCCACGATCAACACGTTAATTGTACTTTACACTACCACCAAGCCCATATTTAGTTTACTCCTATGGTGTCAAAATAATATCATAGAACGGGTTTTCTCCACCCCTTTTTAGGACAGCTGATATAGCCCCGTCTCTTAGTTCCCTACCCACTGAATGTTAGTCAGCAGTAGCCTTGAATACACAACGGTAGCCCATACTTAGCAGGCGTAGCTTGGACTGGAACCTATATATATATTGCACCATGTTGACCGAACTCAAGTACCAATTGCGTTTACCAGTCAATAGAATTCGTTAACGAGATTGTTAAGTTAAAAATAAACAACCAATCAATGTAGAGCTTATACTCTTATACAGTTCAGTGATTTTTTGAGGGTTTCAAAAGATTCGCTAATGTTTACATGTTTTTTTTTTGTGTGTAACAAACAGTATGGCTGTTAAGTAAAAGTAAACCCAGACTGCAATACACACACAGGGCTAAAGAAAGTTTGCCACAAAAAATATTAAGCGGTTTTTCTTTTCGCCCATTTAGCACTCATTAAGGTAGCAGCGTTTATTTACATATTGTCTTAGAAAGGAAACACACCCCACCCCCTTTTTTTTTCCTTTTTATTTCGGGGCTATGGTAATAAAAGAAGTGCTGAATTCACTGCAAATGACGTCATCAGTTCTCGCCGTCGGTCTTTGAATGCTGGGTTAACGATGCCGGTGTACTTGGTGAAGTCACTAAACCTACGACTTAATGAACTGGAAATGAGACGGAGGTTTTCCCAACTTCGAAAAAAAAAAATTCCAGCAACGGTCGCTGAGTCAGTGCACTATCGATATCGATTGGAATCAATCAATATTTATTGAGCCCTCTGAGCCGTGACTGCGGGAAGAGCCATTCTGAGGCATTCTGAGACATTCTGAGGCATTCTACTGATTTGTTCACATTTGATAACAAAAAAAAATAACTACAGAAACTCGATGGTAATACTTTTGCTTACATCACAGTTGAAAGACGTTGGTGTGTGTGCAGGGACGGGGTGGTGTTGGGTGGGTGGGGGGGTGAGAGAGACTGCAATGCTACTAGTGCTCAGGGGCGCAACTGGCGCTAACGGCACTGGTAGGGGACGGATGGTCGTGGGGTAAAGGGCTCATCCGCCGACCTGGAGGATTTCTGATTCGATCTACGGTGAGGACAGATGGATATTTCAGGTCATGGTTAAAGTCTCCTCTATATCTCCCGTGTTGCCTCCATCGCCATTGCACTTTATCGGCTTTAATGGGGTTGAAAGAAGGGCACTGCAAAAAAAAAGTCCCATTACTGATTTATGGGGGGGGGGAGGGGAGGGCCGGAATGAGGGCGGGGCTGCAATGTAGAGAATTGTAAAGGAGCCATTTTGGTGGTCGAGAGGTTGAAGGGTAGATAGGTAGAGGTGAAGCTCATGGGCTCGAACCCTTCAATCAGATGCAGTTTTCCAGCTTGGCAGTTTTTCTCGTGAACACATCGCAATGGCACCCCCCCCCTTTTTCCACCTTTCCATCCCCCCCAATTCTAAGAGATTTCATCTCATCCTTACAGGTTGCTTCACATTGATGGTTGGACGCCTATAAGCGTCGCCGCATTCCCTAATGCTAAAAAAAAATAGATTGAAATTATGGCAGGGATGCTCCTAGTTCAGGGGTCGGCAACCTTTTGAGACGGAAGAGCCATAAGTTATAATTTACAATTTTCTCATTTTTTTAAAGAGCCACTCAAATTGTTGTTTCAATAGTATGGTATTTGATTAGGCCGCAATTTGACATCGAAAGAGATGCAACTAGACATCGCATGCGGTTGGCGAGCCACAGGTTGCCGACCCCTGTACTAGCTTGTAGATAAAGTGCAGTCCGCCCTGGGAGTACATCCCCCACCTCCTCCTCCCCCCCCCACCGCTCAACAGTAGTAACGCCCATTGCAATATGTCTTGTGTTCTGAAAAATGTTTTAGATTCTAAGGGAAAATATAAAATGAGCAGATTAAAAAAAAATAGTTTTCTTTTGTTCCAGACTTACGCTACCAGCTGCCCCGGTATTATAAGCATATACAATAGGACCAAAGACTTTTTTTTTTATTCAATGCTGAGTACTGAACGCCCAGACACAATGACGTTTTTATAGAAGCCAGTCCGAACGAAAATGCTGCTGGAGATATTCATTTCATTCTCGTTTATTAAATAATGATGATAATAATAATAATAATAATAAACAACCTTTTAGCTAGGTTGGACGTTCATTACGTTTATTATAATATTTTTTATTATTACATTAGTATTGCAACATTTTTTTTATATGAAGTCAGACGGTCATAAGCCTGGTAAACTAAGTCAAAGGGGCAGTTCACAAGCATGGCGCCCCCCCCCCCCCCGTTTTTATAAATGGGGGCAAAATCTTCTATTGTCTGGATATTCACTCAGTTAAAAAAAATATTTTTTCTTCATCGTTTCATAAACTGAATTGTTGAGTTCATTTTTACACTCACGGACAAAGCTGCAGTGTAAGAAGGTGGGGGGGGGGGGCAGCATCGGACGTGAAAGTCCCTGGTGACAGCCTAGGGATTGTTTTTTCTCAGGTCCCGAAGACAGTCTCTCCCCCCCTCCCCTCCCCTCCACCCCGCCCCCAAAGCCACACAGTTATGACAGGTAAATGACATTAGTTAATGGGGTTGGGGGTAAGGGTGGGGCGTGTAGGCGGGGGAGTGGGGGGGTGGGGGGTTACAGGCCGTTAGGAATCTGCTGGCCAAAGAATCATACGGTATATCCTTGGGACAGACGAATTCTACTCAATGTCTGCTTCTAATGTCACCCGTGGTATGAAAATGAGCACACACAGACGCACACACAGATACATACACACACACAAACAAATACAAGTAATATTCATACACTAAGGTATGGTGTGTTAGTAAATTTTTCTTCATTGTCCACCTCAACTCCAACCCGGCGATGTCCGTCCAATGATCGCCTGTTGTTTTCATTATATTTGATTATTTTCGACGTAATACATTAATCCAACAGTTTAAAGTGTGTCTAAAAATGTCTTTTGCCGAATTTCTTTATGGCGATTTTGTTTACGTGGCTTGTGACGTCATCATTGATTATTCGATTACCAATTTTTGACCGGAAACCGGAAGTGAAAAAAAAAACCAGAGAGAGAGAGAGAGAGAGAGAGAGAGAGAAAGAGAGAGCGAATACAGAGATAAATCAGATCGCGGTGAAGTCGACTACATTTTTATTGAAAGAGGCCGTACTCGATACTGTAACATTTTTTTGAACACGTCAGTCTAACGTCCGCCTTTGTTGACGTCTGCCACCCAGGCGTGACCTAAATATCAGGTCATCCGCGGACAACAGGTCAACAAACACCTCGCCGGAGGGGGGAGGGGTAATTTTTAGACTCCTGGTGGTTAAAGTACAGGACGCTGGGAGAGAGAGAGAGAGAGAGAGAGAGAGAGAGAGAGAGAGTTCCAGTTAGAGCGTTATTAAATTAAGGGATTACCTAGGGACTAAGATGAGCCCCAGTTACAAGCTTTTTTTTTTTTTGTCTTTACCTAACATGACCAATATCAGACAGTGCCGAACCTAGGGATTTGGGGGGGTTGCCTGGGGGGGTGGGGCTGCTTGGCTTCTTTGGGGGGACCTCTGCATTTTGGCATTCGACACCATGACATGAGATAATGTACTTAATATTTAATGTAAAAAAATATTTTTGGCCCCCCCTGGTACGCCTCTGCTAAGTATCACTTAACATTCGGAGAAGGGTCAAAGGGTTCCCTGTTGTGAAAGACGTTTAGTGACCTACAAATTACAACTAACAAAACATATTTGACAGCGTTTTACTTGCCGAAATATTCCCCACATGAAACTTTCCCTATGCCCCCCCCCCCCCGCAAAATCAGCAGTTTCATATTTTCGTCTCCCAATTATCACCTGTATTATAATTGTCATACCACAGCTCTATCTAAATAATCATGAAGGCCTATATGTGTTTTTTTCTTTTTCCCTTTTCAAAATATGATAAAATGACGATCATAAACGGACAGACAGACAGACAGAGGAGAACTTAAAATGTTTGAGGCCCCTGAGAGAGGGAGGGGGGGGGAGGGATGTAAAATATCTAACAGAGTCATAGAAAGAGTCTAAAGTTTAACCCTTTGAGGCGCTTCCCAGGTCCCGGCCCCCCCCCCCCCAGGAAAACATATCATATATTTATTTCGTTGCAGCTATAGATCAAGGGTTTTCTAATTATTACCCACAGTACGGACCCTCAGCACGTTTCATCGTTTGGTATTGCTGTCACTCGAAGTGACACCAATACCCAGTTGTTCCCCCCACACCCTCACTCTAAGTTGAAATGAAAACGAACCAAAAAAAAAAGTAATTGGCTGTTTCGTCCCACACTTCTCCCCCCCCAACCCCTTTCCTCCTTTCCTCTACCTCGGTAAATCATTACTTTCTACACTGAATATTTTGAGGGTACCGATTGGTCATGCGGTAAAAAACGCTCGGCTGTCGACCTGAGGGGGGGGGGGTCACTGGTTCGATCTTCGTTCATGTCTCCCGTGGTGCCCCCATGGCCAATACAAATTACACCATTACACTCCCGGCTGTGGTGTGGGATGATGGTAGGTCAACTACAAAACCTAAAACAATTGTCTCATTGAGGTGGGCGATTTTTTAAGGGGACATATGCTCGTGCGGTAGAGGACCAAGGAAATTTTTCAGGTCCTGGCTCAAGTTCCCGTGGTGCCTCCATGACCAATGCACTATCGACTATGGTGGCGATGAAAGCAGGGCACCATAAAAAAAAAAACAACGTCCCATTAGTGGTCAAAATATAGGATCTAAGAGATTTCAACTCATCCCTACAGGGGACGTCACTCACACACACACACTGAATATTTTGACACACCCAATAATCCAACGATTAAAAAACAAAAAAAAACCTTCCCCCCGCCCCCCCCACCCCCTCAGCACTTCACAACCTGCAGTGCAGCTCTCCTTCAGCTTTGGACACATACACACACACACACACACATTTATTATGGACCTTTTTAATATGTCACCTCCTCGAGTGACCGCTCAGGTCAGACCTCACCCGCTCAAAAATATTTTTTTCCCCCATCTGTGTGAAGTCATGCATGTTGTTGTTGTTGTTGCGATGAATACATACGTCACGTGTGATCATTGTGCCATGCAGTGAGTTGTATCCAAATGTTCATTAAGCCCACCTCGTTTTGAAAAAAAAAAGATTTTCTCGTGTTGGGAAATTAATGCCAACCCTCTATTTGCCTTTTATACCTTTATACACACTTAAAAAAAAAAAATTTTACAAACTACCTTTTTTTTTTAAAAAAAAAAAAAATTTCTATCCAACCTGGCATAGATCAGAAGTGTTTTAATTTAATACTGACGTAAATATTAATTACACTATAGGGACACATTGGCAGGAGCAGTCTGCTATGGGGGGGGGGGGAGAGAGAGCGGGGGTCATAGGGTATTAGGTTAAGTATATATTAATTCAAACAGCCAATATGAGCTGCTTGGGGAGGGGGGGGGGAGAGATAGTTCGGTTTGTGAGAATAGGGGTTTGGGAGTTGGGCATGCGTTACTTGAGCCCATAGCATAAGGGAGGGGGCCCGTTACTTATCTCAGCCTGCTGCAGATTAACTAGGCACTTGGAATCAGGTGTATGGAAGACGACCCCCCCCCCCACCTCTCTCCTTCCCCCCCCCATCCCCCCACCCCCAATATGTCAAAGGTCGTCAGGAGTCTATGAATGATGGCGGCTTATTCGACCGAAACGAGACTTTGCTATACTGACCAATCTCTTACAACTATCTGCTTCCTGCTTCTTATTGTCAGAAACTACACGACCCTTGTTAGTACGTGTATGACACAGTAAACACATGTATTATTGCATTGGAAACATTCCTGAAATATTACAACGGTATTCAAACCATTCTGAAAAAAAAATAAAATGCTTTAACATTCAAAATTGTAATAAAACGAAAAATCTATGATACGAAACTACAGCAGCGTACTTCCGGTTTTATTGCTGTTGCTATGCAGATCTAGACCTTGAATAATGTCTACAGCTTAAAAAAAAATAACCTTGTATTCAAATTTTTGCACTTTGTGACCGACATTTGTCGAGACTGGAGAGTCTCTGTTCACGGATTGTTGCCCTTGATCTAAGTAATCCATTGAAAAAAAAAGTTAAAATCTATTTCAATAATTGATTTCTAAGCCCGAAAAAAAAATGTAGGCTCAAATACAGCTCAGGAATTGAACAATTTAATTTTATTAATTATTTTTATGAACTTTCTGAGAAGTTTTTTTTTCTAAAATCTCTATTAGTTATTAAATGTTACATCCATCAACCTGCCTGTCAGCATGTTATATCGATTTATCTGTGTTAACATCAGAATCAATCAATATAAAAGCGCGTGTACATTTCTTAGACGATAAAGATCAATTATTCACGGTCATTTGTACCTGAAACATTTGGCAATACATGGGGATTCTTTGAACTATTCCAGACCTGTCATTTTCTGGTATTCAGGCGCGCGCACACACACACACACACACACACATATATATATATATATATATATATATATATATATATTTATATCTGTATGCATACAGTGTATACCTTCCAAGGGTTCCCCCCTCCCATTACAAAGAATCTTCAAGTAAAGTTGCTTTTAAAATGTAAATGCTCTCACATATTTTATAATTTCAGTCATATTATGTTTAGAACAATCAAATTATTCGGTCATTTTATGTCTAGACCCATACAATAAATTATTGTATTGCACATGATCTATAGTTTTTTTTAAAATTTATTTTGACACATGGGAATGTCATAGATGTTTTATATCTGATCCCTATTCATTTTATACAACATCATTGTTGTTTGGCTATGTTATAATTTATAATTTCAGCAAGTCTGTCATACCTTTATGTGTTGATATAAGATCTTCACTTGTTGCCTTTTATCACTTATATATATATATATATATATATATATATATATATATATATAATAATAATAATATATATATATATATACTTTATTTGTTTTAATGTTTTCAATATATATATAATGTTTATGAATGATGTTGACTAATCTACTTTGATTTTTTAAATGAAAATTTATCGATTAGTCGGTGGCAGGCTCCAGCAAGCGTCCAGGTATTGTAGAGAGTTGTTTTTTTTTTGAATTTTGCAGGAATTATTCCAGTGTGTGTTGTTTGGTTTCAATTTAATTTGGATCGTCCTAAAAACTACAACCATCAGTGGCCCAAAGCTGTGTTGTGGTCATGATTTTTTTTTGGGACGTAGTCATGATTTGGGAGCTCTAAGCAGAGACGTAGTCATGATTTGAGGGGTTCTAAGCAGAGACGTAGTCATGATTTGAGGGGTTCTAAGCAGAGAGGTAGTCATGATTTGAGGGGTTCTAAGCAGAGAGGTAGTCATGATTTGAGGGGTTCTAAGCAGAGAGGTAGTCATGATTTGAGGGGTTCTAAGCAGAGACGTAGTCATGATTTGAGGGGTTCTAAGCAGAGAGGTAGTCATGATTTGAGGGGTTCTAAGCAGAGACGTAGTCATGATTTGGGAGCTCTAAGCAGAGACGTAGTCATGATTTGGGAGCTCTAAGCAGAGAGGTAGTCATGATTTGGGAGCTCTAAGCAGAGACGTAGTCATGATTTAGGAGCTCTAAGCAGAGACGTAGTCATGATTTGAGGGGTTCTAAGCAGAGACGTAGTCATGATTTGAGGGGTTCTAAGCAGAGACGTAGTCATGATTTGAGGGGTTCTAAGCAGAGAGGTAGTCATGATTTGAGGGGTTCTAAGCAGAGACGTAGTCATGATTTGAGGGGTTCTAAGCAGAGAGGTAGTCATGATTTGAGGGGTTCTAAGCAGAGACGTAGTCATGATTTAGGAGCTCTAAGCATAGACGTAGTCATGATTTGAGGGGTTCTAAGCAGAGACGTAGTCATGATTTGGGAGCTCTAAGCAGAGGTAGTCATGATTTGGGAGCTCTAAGCAGAGACGTAGTCATGATTTGAGGGGTTCTAAGCAGAGACGTAGTCATGATTTGAGGGGTTCTAAGCAGAGACGTAGTCATGATTTGGGAGCTCTAAGCAGAGAGGTAGTCATGATTTGAGGGGTTCTAAGCAGAGACGTAGTCATGATTTGGGAGCTCTAAGCAGAGACGTAGTCATGATTTGAGGGGTTCTAAGCAGAGACGTAGTCATGGTTTGATGGGTTCTAAGCAGAGACGTAGTCATGATTTGAGGGGTTCTAAGCAGAGACGTAGTCATGATTTGAGGGGTTCTAAGCAGAGACGTAGTCATGATTTGAGGGGTTCTAAGCAAAGACGTAGTCATGATTTGAGGGGTTCTAAGCAGAGACGTAGTCATGATTTGAGGGGTTCTATGCAGAGACGTAGTCATGATTTGAGGGGTTCTAAGCAAAGACGTAGTCATGATTTGGGAGCTCTAAGCAGAGACGTAGTCATGATTTGAGGGGTTCTAAGCAGAGACGTAGTCATGATTTGAGGTGTTCTAAGCAGAGACGTAGTCATGATTTGAGGGGTTCTAAGCAGAGTCGTAGTCATGATTTGGGAGCTCTAAGCAGAGACGTAGTCATGATTTGAGGGGTTCTAAGCAGAGACGTAGTCATGATTTGGGAGCTCTAAGCAGAGACGTAGTCATGATTTGAGGGGTTCTAAGCAGAGACGTAGTCATGATTTGGGAGCTCTAAGCAGAGAGGTAGTCATGATTTGGTGGGGTTCTAAGCAGATACGTAGACGATTTGGGCGGCTCTAGGCAGTTGCGTAGTCACGTTTTTGGGCGCTCTAGTGTCATCAGGTTTTTTCTATTGCTCTAAGTACTCCCCTCTCCCTCCGAAATGAATTTTTTTCAGTCATTTTACTTGTTTATAGTTTCTATTCTTATGAAGTTCGCATGTACTTCATCTGTACAAGAATGAAAGAAAGATATTCGCCTAATATTATAATCACACGTCACCGAAATTCAAACCAATCGATAAATAATGACGGAGATGGAGCGGGGTTGGGGTTGGGGGGTATTGGGGGGGATGGGGGTGTGGGTGAAGGTGGTTGTTGCTGTGGAGGAATTTTGATAGGTGTTTTGTGTGTGTTGGGGTGGGGCTATACGGTTGAGTAGTTCACCCGGGCCTAACAACATCTCTGACGAACGAGTCCACGGTCATTAAGTATGCTGGCGTTGGGTCTGGAAAACAGTGAGACACAAAAAACAAACTGACTTGTCTTTGTCTTGTCGACAGATGAGACACAAGCTGAAACTGTTTCATACATAAAGAACATACAAATGTTTTTTCCCCTTTTGTTTAATACTCTTTTGTAAGTTTTTCTGACTTTATTTTTTTTAACGTTAGTCAAACAAAAAGCGAGGGAGCTGTATTTCTTCATGAATATTAATTACATTCTAAACAATGTTTTATTATTATTATTATTATTTATTGTTATTTGGGTGATTCAAAACAAACGAAACCAAAACAGCAGAACTATGACATACGCTGAAAGTTGTTTTTTTTTTCTGTATTTCAGCCCATTAATCTCATTTGGTGATCGAACTGATGGATACTTCAGTTATTGATATATACTGCTTATATCATTGTCTTTCTTCAAGACTAGTTGTTCCAATGCTTCTTTATTTCCACAACGGTCTATACTCTGGGCTTGTTCAATAACGGCTTTGTAAAAAAAAAAAGAATTATGATGTGGGGGATTATTCAGCTCCAAGGACATTTTGTATGTTATTTTCTATTTGATCAATTGTGATACATGTTCGTTGAGGTATTGTAGACGAGGTATTATAGAATAGTAACTCCATCTTTTATACTGGTACAGGAGTTGAGTAACTTCATCTTTTATACTGGTACAGGAGTTGAGTAACTTCATTTTTTATACTGGTTCAGAGTAGGGTAATTTTGTTGATAAATTATTTACCGTAAAAGTATTATTTAGTTATACAATTTTGATTATATATACATATATATATTTAATATCATTTAGATATTTTTCATATATTTTGTGGATGATTCATCCAGAAATTAGTTGGCAGTCCTGGTACCGAAGTGTACATTTATACACAATCAAAGATTGGAATGCACCGTCCCAAAGCTGCTTGCTGATTCGTGCAGTGTTTGTTGCCAACGTAGATATATTCGCTGCGTAAATTAAACTATAATAACTTTGTTTTTTGGTTTTATAGGTCTTGAAAACATTGCTCGACATTTTGTCAATATATAGTGACTTATGCAACTATTTAATGTACGTGTTTTCAGTTTGATAGTTTCCCTCCATTAGAACGAACATAAAATGACAACGTTTGAATCTGGATGTTTTCAGGATGGAGATGTGAAAGTATGAAACATTGTTACACTTGGTGTTCTTCTAATACTATTTACTCATTTGACTTCAAATGTGTGTGTATTTGCTTCTTGACAACCTGTGTACTCGTTCCTTGACAACCTGTGTACTCGCTTCTTGACAACCTGTGTACTCGCTCCTTGACAACCCGTGCACTCGAGCCTTGACAACCTGTGTACTCGAGCCTTGACAACCTGTGTACTCGAGCATTGACAACCCGTGTACTCGAGCCTTGACAACCCGTGTACTCGAGCCTTGACAACCCGTGTACTCGAGCCTTGACAACCCGTGTACTCGAGCCTTGACAACCCGTGTACTCGAGCCTTGACAACCCGTGTACTCGAGCCTTGACAACCCGTGTACTCGAGCCTTGACAACCCGTGTACTCGAGCCTTGACAACCCGTGTACTCGAGCCTTGACAACCCGTGTACTCGAGCCTTGACAACCCGTGTACTCGAGCCTTGACAACCCGTGTACTCGAGCCTTGACAACCCATGTACTCGAGCCTTGACAACCCGTGTACTCGAGACTTGACAACCCGTGTACTCGAGCCTTGACAACCCGTGTACTCGAGCCTTGACAACCTGTGTACTCGAGCCTTGACAACCCGTGCACTCGCTGCTTGACTAAATGTTAATGGTAACAATACAACTACTTGAAGAAAAACCTATAAAATCCACTGGAACTGAAAACAAAATAAAATAATACGTCTTGGGGGGGGGGGGGGCGTGGTGTCGGGATTTATCAAAAGTAAAAACTAAAGAATCTGATGTCAGTACTTGCATTTGTTTCAGACAATAAATAATTGAATTTCAGTGAAAGAGGGAAAAAAAGAAGATCGTCAGATTCCTACGCCAAAAAGACCTGGTCACACACTGTTTGTAGTAATTATTCATTTTGACGTCATCAATGCACCGATCCTTCTGGAGCGTTAGATGTGCACTATTGACGGGGTCATTACAATGATACGGCAAGTCGTGTGCTTGTGTTTGATCATTGGACACTTTAAAGGTAAGAATATCACAGAGGGTTGAATTAAATAACTTTTCATAGTAAATAAACAAAACAAAAAAAATAAAGATCAGAATTTAATGCTTTTCTAAAAAAAACTTTCTCATTACAAAACTTAATTTTTTTCTACATAAATAAAATAAAAATCCATTAATCCGTTTCCTAAATTCCAATTATCAAGAAATCGGAAAATCGGAACTTTTGGGTTTCAGAATCGGAGAATTACACTTTAGTATCCAATAATTTCATTTAATTCCGTCATTAAATCTTCAAGCGTTCCCCAATTTATCGAGATTTTCATTTAATTGATTAGTTCTATATATCGTAGTCGGAATCGCGAATCGTAAATTTACAACATTACGTAAAGTTGTATTAAGATCGGAATATTCTTAGCTATCCCATCATAATTATATTTGCAAAGTTCACTGTAATTATGATTTATGGTTTTCGAAAAAAAATATTAACGAAACGGTAAATAGAACAATTCTCAATTCTGTTTTTTTGGGTTTTTTGTAAAGGGTAAATCCACTTTTTTATGGTAAATGCACATTCTTATGTATTATTTTTTTTTTAATCTTTAGACTTTGTAGGTTCCAGTAGGCTCTTCGAGCCTTAGGCACAAGGCTCCGTGCCTATTGGATAAGACGGCCTTAGTGGAAGAAGGGGGACGGATGGTCGTGTGGTAAAGCGCTCGACTGTCGACTCCCTGGTTCGATGTCCGGTGAGGACCAATGTATTTTTTCAGGTCATGGCTGAAGTCCCCGCTATATCTCCCGTGGTGCCTCCATGGCCATTATACTAATGGCTCTGGTGGGGATGAAAGAAAGGCATCATAAAAAAAAATCGTCCCATTAGTGGTTTATAGGATCTAAGAGATTTCATCTCATCCTTACAGGGACTTCACATGTACACCTAAGTGAAAGGGAAATTTAAAGCCAATTATTCCCCCCCCCCTTTTTCCTCTTTACACACAGGGCGGAAAGGGGGAAACGTTTTATTTGTATTGAAATGCAATAAAAAAACAACAAAAATTAAACAAAACAAAAGTTCTAAGGTTTTGATTTTAAATGCAAGTTTCTGCGCTGTAAGTTTTAAATCTTTTTACATGATGCAATGATTTAATTTCGCACTACGTTTCCGGATGTGAGACAAAATGTAATCATGTTTATGCCTCATTACTTTTTTTTTTCGTTGTGCAATGACGAAAACAGTTGAGCTACTGACTGGAGTAGGTGAAATTGTAGATCAGCTTAGCGGCAACACATTGATAGCAGCGGACACAGCGCCGTCCGCAACACAACAGAACAGCACAACTAGCACAACAACTAGCACAACAACAACAACTGCTAATAAAAATAATGCAGCAGCAAGCTCAGCAACAGAAAGTACAACTACACAGCCAACCACAGCACCATCGACTTCAACAGCAACAACGAACGCAACTACCCATTCAGCTGACACATCGACAGACTCTACACAGCTGGGTGTAAATTCATCAGTGCGGGAACCAGCCACAACGCCAGCTGCAACGATGTCCTTGGTAATTCCTTATCCAGAAAATGTGTCTCTGGCAGCAGCGGACAACTCTACCTCAATGACATCCCCCGAGGATGTAACGGCTGCATCTTCAACAACATCGGGTACCAACGAGAAGATTTCAGAAGAATCAACATCATCACCTTCAGATACAGCCACGCCGACAGCGGAAGAGACTTCAAAAGCCACGTCAGTAACAAATGTAGGTGTGTTGGTATCTGACAATAAAACTGCGTCAAATCAAACTTTATATCCGTCACAGTCCAATAGCGTATCATCATCGTCTTCAAATTCGGACACGTCATCTAATTCATCATCATCATCGACAGCCGCATCGACAGCATCATCGACAGCATCGGCTTTGTCAAATACTTCAGCAGATACAACAATGCAGAGAGCATCTATTATAATTTTCGTATCAAGCTCTTCCACTGCAGCTGATACGCCAAGACTGACAACAGAAACGAGCTCAACAATGACAACAGCTACGTTACAGACAAAATCGACAGATCAGTCCTCGAAAGATTCAACATCGGTTCCAATAGCAACATCCTACGGAACAAATTCAACCTTAGCGAAAACGTCGGATGCAAATTCAACTTCAGCACCAACGACATTTAAGCAAACTTCGAATTCGCCAGAGGTCAAATCAAATTCGACAACAACGAGCGGTTTCTTATCGACTTCAACGGCAACGACAGCTAGGTCAACAGCGGTGGTAAACAACACTACAGTGCTGACTCCTTCAACAAAAATGAATGAAACGACAACAGAAGCCACGACATCGACTTCAGCCTCAGCAACACACGAATCAAGGTCAAGCACTACAACTACGTTTTCAACACCAGCAACTTCTGGAGTTACATCAAGTCCTGCTACATCGACAACCAAACCAACAATCTCTACAACAACATCAAGTACCTTAACAGTGTCTTCGACACAGACAATATTTACTAATACGTCAGCCAATGCAACACTGCACGCACAAACAGCTAGCACCACCACATCACCCCCATCTTCAACATCAGCAGCGTCAGCGACAACAGCGGTCACTAAATCAACCACTGTATCATCTTCAACATCAGCAGCGTCAGTGACAGAAGCGGTCACTAAATCAACCATTGTATCATCTTCAACATCAGCAACATCAGCGACAACAGCGGTCGCTACACCAACCACAGTATCGTCTTCAACATCAGCTACATCAGCGAAAACAGCGGTCGCTACACCAACCACTGTATCATCTTCAACATCAGCGACAACAGCGGTCGCTACATCAACCAATGTATCATCTTCGACTTCAGCAGCATCAGCGACAACAGCGGTCGCTACACCAACCACTGTATCATCTTCAACAGCAGCAACATCAGCGACAGCAGCGATCGCTACACCAACCAATGTATCATCTTCAACGCCAACAGCAATGGAAACAACCCCGAAGGCGACGACAACATCTTCGGCGACGTCTGTTTCAAACGGGACGTCCATCATGCAGGCCAGCACGTCCACAGCAGCGACAACGAGTTCCAAGCTGTGCTCATGTTTTTGTGCCGTGCTTTTGCCAGCAGACCCGGTCCTCAGAGAGACTTACCTCCAAGAATTGGTCAGAGAAATCCACTCGGAGCTTCAGGTGAATAACAAGGTTTGTTGCAGTTTAATCAGGGCTGTCTTAACAGGATTATGCCTCCCGTCCCCCTGCCCCCACATGGAAAGAAACTGTAATGGGGCTTCTATGAAAACTCAAAAGTATAAAGTACCAATAACTAAAAAGCATGAGGGCCCCCCTATACTTCTGTAGTCCCTCCCTCCCCCTCCCCTGTATAGATAGATGCCCAGTCCCTCCCCCTCCCCTGTATAGATAGATGCCCCTTCCCTCCCCTGTATAGATAGATGCCCCCTCCCTCCCCCTCCCCTGTATAGATAAATGCCCCTGTCAAATCCTTTCGTTAAGACAACCCTTTTAATATTTATATTTTATTTTCGTATAGTAAGCTACAATATAATTCAATGCTGAACTCAGTTACTCATTATGTATTTAGGGGGCCCTGAAAAGAGACGCGGAGAATTTTAGGGCCACTGGGCAATAGTATATGCCAATACCCAATTGGTATTTACATTAAATTAAAAAAATAATCTCTTGAAGGGGCCCCCTACTGCGGTGGTGTCCCTTGGCGGTTGAATAGTTCACCTGTTAGGGAGTTGTTTAATTTGTGCAAGGTACACAGTTATTGCTGGGAAAACACATCTTTCGAGTAAACATTCTATTTTTTTTTGTTTTGTTTTGGTTAAGGTTATAGTAAGGAATCTGTTGAAGTTAGTTTCATCTTCTTTCGTTTAACTGGAGATTAGATCAGGGGTGGGCATTATTTTTAATCCGCGGGCCAAAATGGGTTCTTAAATTTGACGGGAAGTGCCGGACAAAAGAGCAGGTGTGTATCTATCTTTATGTAACGTAATAAACTGACAGTTCTGGAGTCGTAAGAGCCGAGTGGAACGCTGGACGGATTAAAAGGGTCGAAGTCTGCCCAAACACACTTTGATAACTGAAAAACAGTTCTGTACAAACATCGCTACACACACACACACACACACACACACACATATGATGTTTATAAGGCACAATCGGTGTGTGTGTGTGTGCGTGCGTGTGTGCGTGTGTGTGACGCCCCTGTAAGGATGACATGGAATCTCTTAGATCCTATAAACCACCAATGGGACGGTTTTTTTTTATGGCGCCCTTCTTTCATCCCCCACCATACCCGATAGTGCAATGGTCATGGAGGCACCACGAGAGATATGGCAGGGACTTTTACCATGATCCGAAATATCCATTGGTCCTCACAAGAGATCGAACCATGGACGCTCAGGTCGAGTGCTCTACCACACGACCATCCGCCCCCATAGCACTGTAGGTAGGGCCAGTTCGTTTAAACTCATTCATTTGGTTCGTATTTTTTTTTTTCAGAATTTGTCATCATCGGTCAGAAAACTGACCAGCGCCTCGGACGAAAGGAGGTCAGCCCAGACAGTGGGCAGTGCAGGGATTGTTATCCTGGTGACCGTATTTGGTTGTATACTGGCTCTAGACCTGACCTATTGTACCAAGCTTGTCCAAGCGTGTAAACGGAAGAAGTTTAGAGTGTGAATTACGTTGCATATCTATCTACTGGCTGTGTGTGTATGTGTGTATGTATGTATGTATGTGTGTATGCATGTATGTGTGTATGTATGTATGTACCGCAAAATAGTTAAGGTCCCGGGGCCGAAATATAGGAAAAGGAGTTGATAGTGAGAGGGTGAGATGTATGAGAATAGAAAGAGTGGTCTGTATGAGAGAGATCGAGTGGTAGGTGTTGAATGTTGTCGGATAATGTATATATATATATCGAATCTTAGCCTAGTTATACATGCTTGTTTATTACTACATGTTTGAAGGCTATACACTTGCTCAAAGGTTCCATATGGTGCATAAGAGAGGTCCGCAGTTTGAGAAGAGGTATGAGGAGCATGAAGACAGTGCTGAAATGAGAGAAAAAGAGTATGGCTGTTGATACATATATACATAGGCAGGTAGAAACAGAGAGTGAGAGGTCTTAGCTTTATAGTAGGAAGGTATGCATAGAATGAGAGAGGTTATATTTGTTTGTTTGAAAACGAGGTGAGCAGGCAGAGATTGAAAGGAGAATGAGAGAGGTATAGATACCCAAAATGCTATATTGCAGAATAATGTTATATGTTTGTTTTATAAAATATATATATATGTTATTATTAATATCATAGCTTATAACGAGAGAGAAAGAGAGAGAGGATATGAGCATATCACATATACATGTTATAATATCATATGACAAAACAATATATAAGACATATTATCGTCCGCACAAGGTTATTATCATATATATGCTGCTGTTGGTTATCGTTATTTCATAACGACATAATAAAGAGAAAACCGCAAAATTATTAATATAATAATATATATATATATATATGTTACATACGTGATTTGATAAATGGCAGAAGTGCTTATATATACGCAATGAAATATATATATAATTATATATAAAGTTATATATTACATATTTAGAAACGAGATATGAAAAAGAAAAGACGTCCGTGAATGATACGGTTTATATTTATGAGAAGATGTTATATTTGTTTGATAAAGTAGAGACAGAAAGAGAAGAGAGAGCGAGGAGAGAGACAAAGACAGAGCGAGAAGGAGAGAGAGATAGATAGAGAGAGAGAGAGAAAGAGACAGAGACAGCGTGATGGAGAATAAAAGACATACAAATAAAAAAAAAAAACATCAGAGGCCAAGAAAAATTTGATGCAAGAGAGAAAGATTACAAGATTGAGAGAGAAAGATTACAAGATGGAGAGAGAGGGGAGAGAGTAATAGTGAAAGAAATAAATAAAGGAAGGAGGGAATGAGTGATACTATACAAAAAAAAAATGATGTAAAGAGAACTGCGGTCACTTTTATTCTTATTGATTACTTCCCCTTTCTTCGAAACTCTACGGCTTACAAAATTAATTAAAACGAAAAATTTGAGTTATTTTTTTTTTACATGTTACTACCATTATATTGTTTTTGAGTTACAATAAAACATAAAAATCTTTCATCTTAAAAATCGTTATTGTTATTATATTCCCAAAAGACTTCGAATGTATGCCTGTTTAATTTAAAAGACCTCACGCTGTTTGAATAGAATTCATTTGTGTATTAGCTATTGATTAACTTACGGATTAAAACAAACTGAATTTAGTATTGGAGTCATTCACCTAAACATGAGTCTCTGCTGACCAATCAACGCACAGGGAGCAGCTGAAACTGCGCGTGCTCCACTTTTGCAAAAAAAAAAAAAATATAAAAAAAACAGAACTTTTGAACGTAACAGCAAAACAAACCAAAATTAAAGACACACACACACACACACACACACACACAGAAATATTTTTTTTATATAAACTTGTATTAACTTTGCAGTTGAATTATCAAACATTTTGCAATGAGCTACGCCCTGCATTAGGGCTGCTGGCGCCCTGAACACGCTGAGCGTTGACATCATGGCAAAATTAAAAAAACAAAAACAAATATATATAAAAAAATCATACAAGAGAAATATTTGTGCCCTTGAGCACATATGGCGCCCGAGATGTCGATACTTAGAGCTGGCACTGTCAGTTGAAGAACATAAGGACCTTACAGTGTGCACTCTGTGAGGTTTGTCTGTCTTCATATATAAATAGATCCATCAAACATAATACGTCATGACGTCAGTCAAACATAATACGCCATGACGTCAGTCAAACATATTACTTCACGACGTCAATCAAACATATTACGTCAAGACCAAAAAAAACCCACATTTTTTCAAAATATTTATATCCTGTGTCCGGCTTTAGTTGGAGGAAGTAGAGGCGGCTGGGTGTAATACTAGCAGTGGGCGTAGTGAGGGGGGCAAGTGGGGGGCATCATCATGCCCCGGGCGCTACTTACAAAGGGGCGCCAAATGGTATATTTTTACATATAATATTATATGGTTTTCAAATGGGAGGGGGAGGGGTGCCAGAAAGGTATTGTGCCCCGGGCGCGAGTTAAGCTCGCTAAGCCACTGGGTACTAGCCACACATTTCCCCGGGTATGCCGTGGGTAAGTCACATATGAGTTCCACACTTCATCTACCCGGATAGGGCCTCGTGGGATGTCAATGGATTTAATGAACATTTCGAGTAATGATTGAGGATGGTTTGTTACACGAGTTCAAAGTTCACCTGACCTGTTTTTTTTGTTTGAGTGGCTGGCTTATGACGCAAGTACCCTAGAGAAAGTATGCTGGATAACAAAATGTTTATCTTTGTAAGTAGATATGTCGATCTAACTGTGTATTGTCTCATGATGTTTCTACACCCCCCCCCCCCCAAATACAATGGTCACATGACTTGTAATGCAGTCTGACCTATGGGACACTCAATCATAATGGCTGAATGTTACATAACAAACGCCTGAAATAGATCGATAGATACATGCTGTGGGTCAGCTAGAAAGTATGTGGGTGGGGTGGAGATACGTGGGAGGGGGGGGGGAAACCGCAATAAAAAAACTTTTACCTGTAAAATGGCGACTGGATTAAAAAGTGAAACAACAACAACAACAACAACAAATATTGAGCCAGAATCCATACCGGAAGTCTGCCTGACGCTTCATTGAAAAGTTTTTTTGTTTTTTATTTGGCGGTAAAATCCAGACCGGTGAACTAGCAGACGACAATTTCTTCGACATGGATGTCCTGGGAGGAAAATTCAATACCGGAGCTTACTGTTGTGGTATTAAAGGTGAGTATAGATATAAAAATATATATATTATTTAAAGTTATTATGTAATACATTTGACTTACAAAGAATACTGTCAACAAAAATAATTCAGTTTCGCAATTTATAAAAAGTTT